>BGKB01000174.1:0-24693 GCA_003116975.1 Aurantiochytrium sp. KH105
AGCCAGGGTTATTCGAGGAAGGCGGCAAGGAAGAAAATACCGGACAGCGAAACACAAAAACCCGCCAGGCGGGAGATGCGAGCGCAGGCGAGCAGTGTTATGCACGTGGTAAGTAGACAAAGCGGGTTCGGCGCAGTGTAGACCGCGGATACTTGACTTGCTTCGAGGCGGGGAAGTAGGTCGCCGGTTGTGGCGCATTGCCAGTGTTACTCGGGACGCAGAGCAGGGAGGATGGATCCTGGGCGCTGAGGCCGAGGCCGAGCAAAACCGCAACGAGACACAAGGATCCAAACACACAACCCAGACGCGAAGCGAGCAACCTGCGACGCGACCAGCACAGCACACGCGCCAGCCTAGCACAGCGCAGCGCAGCACACGACTTGCGAACAGCCGCAGCAGCAAGTTCGAGACGAAGCAAGAGTTGAAGAAACAAGAAGATGTTCTCCAAGCTCGCGCAGAGGACCGTGCCCCGGCACGCACGGAGGCTGTCCACCAAGCGGTCGGCGCAGGAGTGCATCGACCTTGAGATGAAGCACGGATGCCACAACTACAGCCCGATGCCCGCAGTGATCTCGAGCGCCAAGGGCGTCAAGATGACCACCGTCGAGGGACGCACTCTGTATGACTTCCTCAGCGCCTACAGCGCCGTCAACCAGGGCCACTGCCACCCCAAGATTATCGAGGCACTCACCTCGCAGGCCCAGACCCTTACCCTCACCTCGCGCGCATTCTACAACGACCAGCTCGGTGAGTACGAGGAGTACGTCAGCAAGCTCTTCGGCTACGACAAGGTCCTCCCCGCCAACTCCGGTGTCGAGGCCGGTGAGGCTGCCGTCAAGCTCGCCCGCCGCTGGGCCTACGCTGGCCCCAAGGGCGTCCCAGACAACCAGGCTGTCGTTCTCTTCGCTGAGAACAACTTCTGGGGCCGCACCATGTCGGCTATTTCGTCCAGCTCGGACCCTACCTCGTACAACCAGTTTGGTCCCTTCATGCCCGGCTTCGAGCTCATCCCCTACAACGACCTCAACGCCCTCGAGGAGAAGCTCAAGGCCAACCCCAACATTGCCGCCTACTACCTCGAGAACATCCAGGGCGAGGCTGGCGTCGTCGTCCCTGACGAGGGCTACCTCCAGGGCGTCCGCAAGCTCACCGAAAAGTACGGCGTGCTCATGATCTGTGACGAGATCCAGACCGGTCTCGCCCGTACCGGAAAGATGCTCGCCGGTGACCACGAGGGTATCCGCCCCGACATGGTTGTCCTCGGAAAGGCCCTCAGCGGCGGCACCATCCCCGTCTCGGCCGTCCTCGCCGACGACGAGGTCATGACCCTCATCAAGCCCGGTGAGCACGGCTCCACCTACGCTGGCTCCCCGCTCGCCTGCAAGGTCGCCAAGACCGCTCTCGAGGTCATTGTTGAGGAGGATCTTTGCGCCCGCGCCGAAAAGTACGGCAAGATCTTCCGCGATGAGCTCACCAAGCTTCAGGACGACATTGGCTCGGACGTCATTGAGACTGTCCGCGGCAAGGGTCTCCTCAACGCCATGGTCATCAAGCCCCAGGGTGACAAGGACGCCTCCACTCTCTGCTACGAGATGATGGACCGCGGTCTCCTCGCCAAGCCAACACACGGCGACATTATCCGATTCGCGCCCCCGCTCGTCATCAACGACGAGGAGATGGCTGAGTGTCTTCAGATCATCCGTGACTCCACCTACGCCGTCTTCAAGAACTAAGCACTGAATGATAATTTATCCGATTTTTGACTTGTCTTCAACCTGTCTGAAACCGTTACTTATCCTTAGAGAACACAAAACGCGCTCGAGTCTGGCAGGGAGAAACAAAAAAGTGGTAAATGATTCTTTTGAATCGACCGATCTTTCGATGCGACCAATTATGGAAAAAAAAAGGACAAGATCCAGCTCTTCAAAGCTGTCACGTCACAACTCTCGATCATCTTGATCAAGTTCTACCTCAAGAAGCTGACACTATTCTCAATCACCTTCATCGTTCCCTTCCTTTTCGCGCTGTGCCTCGGTAAAAAAAAAAAAAGAGATCTCCAGTTGTTTTTTGTTACTTCCTTCCTTTCGATCTAAGACTTGCCGTGCGTAAACACGCGGAGCGAAATATACTCGAGAATCTTGAAGACGAGTGCAAAGATAAAAGTAATACCGAAGTTCTTCTCCCATGCTGTGCCGTCATAGTCAAAGTTTGTCGAGATAAACTGCCACACGTTGAGACGCGTGTAAACGCCGTCAGCAAAACTGACTTTAAGCACGTTGCAACCTGGTAATGACGCGTCGCAGACATCAGCGCATGACTGACCACCGTTGCAGGTATCATCGATCGCATTGAAAGCAGAGTCCACCACGCAGTTGCACCACAGCTGCGACTGGGAAAGACCCTCGAGCATGTAAAAGGCCGGTGATACCTGAAACAGCCAGCGAAAACCTTCCGGAGCATTTTCAGCACTGATGAAAAAACCCGAAAAGAGGACGAACACCGATACAGACAGGCTCAAACCCAAAACAGCAAAGCGAATGTTGGGCATCAACGCAACAAAGAGTTGTGCCAAAAACGAGAAAATGACGAAACTTGAAAAGAAGATGCTCGCCAAGGCCACGTAGCCCTCAACATCTGAACGCAATCCGACGATGAGATACAGCGGCGCAACAGCAACCAGAGAAGATATGACCAGATAGACAATATCAACCATCGCAGAACCCGTAACATGCGCCAACGTCGAGTACATGTGGTTGCTCGCTTCGCGATAGTATACGGCTCTCATCTTGGACATGATGTCCAAGCTGGCGAGCGCAACGAGAAAACAGCACAGTGTCAAACAAAAGCCGATCAGACCGACGTACGACTGCGTCTCTGCTACGCTGTCCAAACTCGTTCTCTGCGCAAGAGTCAGGCTAAAGAGCAAGAGTAAGATGGTCAATGCAGCAAAGCGGCCTAGGGAAAATTCCGGAGTGCGCCACAGCGCTGTCCTCCATCGTGCCCACACGGCCAGCGTCGATACAAATGTCGACACGTAGAGCTCGCGGTTCGCCTTCGATTCCGTCGCTGCGTCGCCATCCGTTTGAGCCATGCTCTTATCCGTCATGATCAGCTCCAGAATAGCAGCATGCTCAGGCGACGAATGAAACAGATTGGCCCAGTCGACGCCGGCGCCGGCACCTTGGTCGTAAACCTCGTCACCGTCACTGCTGCTACCACTACTACTGCTGCTGCTGCCGTCCATACTAGCAGCATGTTGCGTCACAGCCTGACCCAATTCAAGCACCTCAAGCGCGTACAAGCTCGGGTTGAACTCGCCTTCCGGCATGGACAGCGTATTGGCCTCGTAACGCGAAAAGTACGCTACCAAGTCTGACACTGGGCCGTGATACGCCACACGGCCGCCCTTTTGCAAAAGTAGAATGTCGTCAAAAAGAGCAAAGACTTCCCGACTCGGTTGGTGAATGGTGCACAGCACTGTGCGCCCTGCTTCGCAAACGCGACGCACCGCACGCATCGTCACCTCGGCGGCAGTGGCATCCAGACCCGACGTGGGCTCGTCCAGGAACAAAATTGCGGGATTCGCCGCCAACTCCACGGCTACCGTCAACCGCTTAAACTGCCCGACCGAAAGCCCGCCATGGCCCTTGACGCCAATCATTTGGTGCGCAATGCTTGAGAGCTCCAGTGTCTCAAGGATGGCGTCGACCGTGGCCTCCATCAGGGATTTTTCCGTGTCCCGCGGGAGTCGCAGCCGGGCCGAAAACAGCGTTGCCTCTCGCACCGTTGCGAAAGCGCAGTGGTGGTCCTCCTGTTCGCAAAAGCTCAGCATGCGCTGAAAGGCGCGCGGATCTGTCACGGTACGCCCATGGAGCAAGAGCTCGCCCGTGCGCTCTCCCGAGGTTGTGCGCAGTGCAATTTGGTTCAAGAGGGTCGTCTTACCAGCACCTGTGGCGCCAATAATCGCGCACATACGGCCATTGGTCACATGGCCCGACACATTCGAAAGAAGTTTCTTGCGTTTGGTCTTTGACTTGGGGTTCACGACATACGTGATGTCCCGAAAGGAAAAGTTCACCTTGGGACACGGCATGCTCGCAGTCAGAGCTGTGGCTGCCGCCGCAGCGCGATCGTCGTGCCCGTTACTCATCGACCGCTCGAGGTCTTCCTCAATAACCATATCCTCCGCTTCATCCCATCCAGGGCCGCCGCCTGCGCGATGTGCACGGTGGTTTCCAAAGCGCTTGTTGCGCAGGAGAAGCCATTGCACCAAGATGGCGAGCAGACCAACGCCAACGTTGTAGACGATGGCGATCCACACCCAGTTACGATTCGAGCGAATCTCGTACAATTCCAGAGCGAGATGGCCCTGGTCCTCAAAGGTCTCGCTGTCAAAGATGACAATGCCCGTTGCTCGCATCGCAAAGCTCACCGGGGAGATCCAAAAGAGCCACACGAGCCAGTCTGGAAGCGTGTCTTCCGAGATAAAGAAACCCGAGAAAAAGTACAAGATTCCGATGATCAGCATGGCGTGCAGCAAAAAGGCCATGACCAAGTCTGGCGACCCATATGCGATTGCCCGCGTGATCGAGTTGACTGCAAAGCTCAAGGCGTAACCGATCGCAAGAACAAGCCCATAAACGCCCATGGCATCATCGGCCTCTCGATCCACGTGCTCAGCCATCCAGAATACGATCGAAGCGACGCAAATGACCTCGGGGATGATGGCCACGCACATGAGCGCATTGTCTGCGAAAATGTAGGAGATCGGACGTAGCATTTTCGCATCAAGCTGCTTGTGCAGCACATCCCGTGAAGCGATCAGAAAGGGCAGTGACTCGAATGAGGTTGTGGAAAACAAAAAGAACGTGAAGAACACGGCCGATAAACGGTTGCTGATCCAAGATAGGTCGCCGGCTGTCTCTGACACTGTGGGCAGCGAAAAGAAAAGTCCACCCAAAAGCGCGCTGATGAGGATGCCGCGGAGAAGCAGCGCAATGTGCACGATCTTGTCGCCCCAATATGTCTTTAGCACGTGCCGAAGGACCACCTTGAAGTCCGACATTGCGTCCAGAATATACGGGCTCCCGCCTTTGCGATAGAATGGCGGAATGGTGTCCGTGACTCCGGTTTGAATGCTCGCGCTCTCTGCGGCAGCAGATCGCTTCCACTGCTCCGCAAGCTCCACTGTGGATGGGAGTGAATTGCCGGAAAAGTAACGACGACGCCGAGGCGTGGTCATGTCAGCGAGAAAATCACCAATGCTTCGCCCGCTCGCGCACGTGAAACCGAGCGAAGCAAAGTATTTGAGTACCCCTCGTACGGGTCCATGATAGATGACAAGGCCTTCGCACATGAGAATGATGTCGTCAAAAAGTTTGACGAGCTCGGGTCCGGGCTGCAGCAGCGAGATCACAGCGATTGACTGCATGCTACGCGTCGCCGCGTTAAGAGTCTGGACCACCTTGAACGCCGTGGCACTGTCGAGTCCGGTGGTAATTTCGTCGAGCAAGAGAAGCGGATGGCGGCCAAAGAGCATCTCGCCAAGTGTCGTGCGCTTGCGCTCGCCGCCCGAGACGCCCCGAAAGAGCTCGTTTCCGATGATGGTGTTGGCGGCGCCGCTCAAGCTGAGCAGAGAAAGCATGTCGTCCACAGCAAACTTGAGTGCTTTTCGCACATCCTCCTCGGACGAGCCTTTGGGAATTCCCTTGCCCGACTTGCGCGTAAAGGCCTGCGAACTCCCCATCGTGCGGTTTGCAAAGTCGAAAACCTCACGCACAGTCTGAAGCGGAAGATGTTCATCGATTTGGCCCACCAAGGTCGCGACCTTGGTCATTTCGAGATTGGACTGATCGACTTTGTTGTAAGTGATGCTGCCTGAAAATGAGGTCCCGCGACCTGTCTTCAGACGACCTGCGAGCAAATGCAGCAAGCTCGATTTGCCAGATCCCGGCGCGCCCAAAAGCAATGTGCTCGTGCCAGGCTGCAAGGAAAGCGAGATATCGTTCAGGATGTGCAAGTCTTGAGTCTCTGTACGCTTGCAGAGGCGTAGGGCGTCACGGAAGACTGTGTAGACTGTCCGCAGGTTCGTGTCCTTGTGTGCGATCTTGGCTGTAAAGCTGACATTGGTCATAGACACGGTGATGGGCAGACGGGGTTCGCCGTTGAAGGGTTCGAAGACACTGGAAGGCTCGCTGTGCAGGTACACGCTCGTGTCCGTGACAACGCTCGTTCGCAAAGACTTACTTTCTGCCTGTTCTTCTCTCGGGGTACTGTGAGGTCTGCCCTCCATCCCGCCCTCCGTGTCCTCTCCATTCCACCATTTCGTCAGCCATGAGGACCCGGCGTCTCCCTCCGTGCTCGAAGTCCTCCATCGTGCGAATGTCGGGAGCCACGAGCCCCACGACGAGTTCGTTTCCGTCGCGGACGGCTTTCTCGGCGGGAGCATGGCGTCAATCCCCCCCCCACCCCTCTCGCCTTGCCCCCTTCACAGGCGTGCAGACTTGTAGTCAACCAGGTCTTTAGCAGCAAATGCGGGTTTGCTGACTGCAGGTGGCTCTGCTTTTCATGCTCTGCTCTGCTCTGCTCCCCCAAGCTATTATTATTAACCATTCCATGAGCAGCCTGGCATGGCTGGCTGGCCATGCTGGCTGTCTGGCTGGCCGGCTGGTGGACGCGCACTACACGCACACACACGCGGCGGTGACGCTTTCTTTCGAGTGCACGCGCTGCTGCTGCGGGCGTTGTCCCGGTCCCGTCCCCTTCCGGCTGCGGACCGTCACGCCTGTAGTAGTATACTAGGCCTAGTGTACCTACTACGAGGGGGTGCAGCATCTCTTCACTCACTTGAGGGCGCCAACTCGCCGTCCGTGGGTTCGCTCGTTCGTTCGTTCGTTCGTTCGTTCGTTCGTTCGTTCGTTCGCGCGCTGCAGCCGGCTGCTGCCGCGGACGCTCGCTCGGCCGCCGCGCGTGCTCCAGCGCCGCGGTGGAGAGCGTCACGGCCTCGCCGCCGTCGAGGCCGTGTCTCGATGAGAGAGGGGGGAAATGACTGTGAAGCGCCCCCTCTTTTATCTATTATACAGGCGCGGCGCAAGAACGAAACGAAGATTTCGTGCAACGCGGGCGCGAAGAAGGGGGGAAACTCGGACGGGAGAGCAAATCTGCGAGCGTGACAGGGCAGAAACCGAGGACCGGTCTGCGATGGCAGCGAGCGGAAGACCTCAAAGCCCTCGTCGACAACGTGGGCAGAAACCAACCGAGCAAGGATGCAGCTGCTAGCAGGACAGGACACCTTGTTCTTCCTGCTGGCCATGGGCGGCCCTCCGGCCCTGGCCGCTGCAATGTCAAGGCACCAGGCCTTGACTGACTGTGAGGTCTAGTGCAATGGCACGATTGTTCAGGAGATTGTTGTGGAAGAAAAAGGTGATGTGTAGGAAGGGGAGGGGGAGAGGGAGTCATGATCGGTAATTAGCCTTTTGGAGGAGATACGTTTGTTCATCTTCTCCCGAAAACCTCTCTTTCGTCTCGTCTGTTTGTCTGACCAGAGCTCATCTCAATCTCCGGGCCCTCTCATAAATTGAGGCTGTATGACTTGCCGAGTGGGACACCAAGGCAACTCACTGTCAAGTTAGTTTCTAGTTGAGGGGGGTCGGTCGAGCCGGCCTCCCCCCTCAACTCAAAATCGAGTTTCTTGTCCTGGAGTCAGCATGGCGTGTCGTCGGCGACCCCCCGTTTTCCTTGCTGGACACGCCGCGCATGCGCTACGCGCCATCCCGGCTGCGGCGGCACTTGCTTTGTGACCGGGCCGTTCATTCTGAGCCTATACATCAAGCTGAGCACGGCATGTTCTTCTACGGTGGGTGACCGCGATGCTCTTGGCAACTTGAATGGACCCGTAGTATACTATACACTCGCATACACATCAACGGCATGGCGCGAGACGATGAGCTGCGCACTGCGCTGCTCGAGGAGGGCGAGGTGAACGCTGGCGAGACTGCGGCCAACAGGCGCGGGGGCGATGCCGGCGCTGATGGTGCTAGTGACAACGAGCGCATCGAAAGCGTCGCGGGCGAGACCCCGCCCCGCAACGGCAGCGAAGATGAGGCTCCCGGGGCCACGAGCTCTCGTGCCGAGACCAAGTCCACGACGTGGACACACGAGCTAGGGGAGATCCTGTACCTTGGAGTGGGGCTCTTCTTGGCGCGGGCAAGCTGGGTGGTCATCAAGACCACGGATACTTCGATCATCGGGCATGTGTCGACCGAGGCCCTCGAGGCGAGCGCCGTGGCAGACCTTTGGATGTCGTCAACCGGCGTGCTGACCATGGGCGGTGTGCTGGGCGTCTTTGTGGGTCAGGCCGTGGGCGCAGGCAACTTTCGCCTTGCATCCATTTGGCTCCAAGTCAGTCTGGTCTCTCTCGTGCCCATTGTGATCTTCGTCATGCTGCTTTGGTTCCTTACGGGACCAATTTTGCAAAGCATGGGCGTTGATGCCGCACTCATCCCGCAAGCAAGCTACTACGGTGCCGTCCTAGCGCTCGCCATTCCCGGGCGAACCCTGATGGGGCAGTTTTCTCAGTTTCTTTCGGCGCACGGCCGCGTCAAGCCAGAAGCCAATGTCTCTGTGTTTGCGGCGATCCTCAATCTTACGCTTGGGCTGACGCTTGTTCTTGGCATTCCTTTCAAAGGCTGGCTGGGCTTTGGCTTTGCTGCCTGCCCCTGGGTCACTGCGGGCACAGAGACAATGCAGCTCGTTGTATTTTGGTTCATTTATGGCTATCTCCAAAGCCTCCCTTCTCAGATCGGATGGGAGGGCTGGCATTTCGAGGAGGTGACCTGGGCGCGACTTCGCGAGTTCTTCCGGCTCTATGTCCCGGCCGTGCTCAGCTCATGCTCCGATTATTGGCGGATGAGCGTCATTGGCATCTTTGCCGCTACGCTTGGCAACACGGACCTTGCCGTTTTCAATGCCTCGTATCGCATTCTCTGGATGTCGCTCACTATCGTTGGATGTAAGTTTACGAATAACTGGGAAATACCGACAAATGTACAGCATGGGACTTGCTCACTAACAATACATGTTTCTTTTAACCGAGGAACCTTCGTTTCTTCTTATGGTATCATATTCACGTGCGTAGCACTTGGGTTTGCGGTGCGCGTCCGCCTGAGCACCTTTCTCGGTGCTGCAGACATTGCCAGTGCAAAATTGTCTGTGCATACAGGTATTGCCGTTACAATCACCATTTTGATGAGCATTGTTCTGGTAGTGTGCTTTGCGGTGCAGTACATTGCTCTCGTTTTCTCCAACGACCCGGAGGTCATTGACCTTTTCGAGAAATCCTCTGTGCCCATTGCGCTGACGCTTTTGATGATGAACCTTTCCGTGTTTTTGGAGCAGATTCCAGTGGCCATGGGTCAGACGCGCACTACGTTTTTTGCAGGGGTCGTTGGATCATGGGCTGGCCAGGTCCCGTGCTCATACCTCTTTATCACGTTTTGGCGCCATGATCTGACCGGACTTTACACGGGCGTAGCAACGGGATACTTTTTGTTGTGCGTAATTTTGGGCGTCATTATCTTCCGCACCGACTGGGATGCCGTCGTTCGGGACGCGCAGCGTCGCAATGCGACTTGATCTCGCGCAGCAGCGTCACTTCATACATTGGGTAAAAATATTCTGACTTGCACGACTTGCACAAGCAAATAAATCATAACCGCCACCACCTCGCGTTAGATCTTGTCTTTTGCGCACGAGGCGGCCTCGCAAGCGCATTTCCATTACGAGAAGAACGATTCACGCGGACTGGATTGGCTTCTAGGCCTACTATCCTACGCCTGCTCGGCCGTCTGCGCCCTTGCGCTCTTCCTGGCGCCGTCGGCCAACAGTCGGTTCCAGCGCGCGAAGAAGCTCGCCTGCTCCCGCATGCTCTCGCAGAGGTCGTTGACGTCCTTCGCCTGGACCAGCACCTTCTCGAACAGCGTCGACACCGAGGTCACCACCGCCTCGGTCTCCCCCGCCAGCGCGTCCGCGTCCCGCTGCGCCTGCGCCGCGCTCATCCTGCCGCCGCGCGTCGTTTTCCCGCTTGCCGTTCTGCCGCGTGCGTCGATGATGGCGCGCTAGCAACCCCTTTCTTCAGAGTCAGTCAGTCATTCCGAGTGGTAAAAAACACGCAGGAAACCCGCACGGCGCGTCGCGCATCGCGCGCGGCCTCCTCGAGCGCTGCGAGCGCGGAGGCGTCGAGAACCCCGCGCTCCGTGGCGAGAGCACGCGGGGAGATCCACTCGCGCCAGGCTTCATTCGATCTCGCGCGGCCGCACGAGGCCGCTCGCGCCGAGACTGGATTCCGCAGAATCTTAGATATGTAGTATCAGTAACCTGGACACACACACACGCACGCGGGACGAGGTGCAGTGCTTCCTGCATGGCTGACCGTGATGATTGTTGCGCTGTGATGGCCGCCGGCTCGAGGAGCGACCCGCGGAGGCAAGGCAGACCGTGATCGCCGCGCGTCGCGTCGTGCTCCGAAGACTCGCACACGCTGCCGCAGAGGGAAGAGGTGAGGGAGAGCGGCGCGAGTCCGGCCGCGTCGAGGTCCATCGAGCCCGTCGAGGCGATACGCAGAAAGGCACGCGAGACCCGCGGACGGGAAGAAGGAGAAGAAGAAGGAGAAGAAAGAGTCGGTGACCGCCAAATCCAGCGACACCATGGGCAACAACGGGCTCAAGAAGGCCACGCCGGAGCTGCGCGAGCGGTACGCCAAGTTCGGCCAGGAACACGTGTTCAAGTTTGTGGAAAAGCTCTCGGCGGAGGAGCAGAGCAACCTTGTCAAGCAGCTCGAAGAGGTCGACGTGGAACGATGCAAGACCCTCTTTGAAGCGTCCGTGCATCCGGCGGGCGATGACAAGGATGGAAACGATGACAAAATCAGCCCCGTGGACCCCAAGGAGGTCGCTTCGGAGACCGCCATTCAAGAGAATAGAGAGCAGTGGTCTCAAAAGGCCTACGAGAGCATGGCTCGCGGCGAAGTCGCCTTTGTTGTCCTGTCTGGAGGCCAAGGCACCCGTCTTGGCTTTAGTCGCGCCAAGGGCATGTACGACATTGGTCTCCCTAGCCACAAGTCCCTCTTCCAGCTCATGGGCGAGCGCATCCGCTCGCTTCGTCGGCTCGTGGCCGAGCAGACCTCCACCAAAGAAAGCAAGGTCAGCATCCCATGGTACATCATGACGAGCCCTCTCAATGATGCCGACACGCGCTCCTTCTTCAAGGAGAACAAGTACTTTGGCCTTGGCGAAAAGGAGGTTCGCTTCTTTCCCCAGGGCACCCTTCCTTGCATGACGACTGACGAGGGCAAGTTCATTCTCGAATCCAAGGACAAGTTGGCCGTCGCGCCCGACGGAAACGGCGGCATTTACCGCGCCATGGACGCAAACGGCGTTTTCGCAGACATGGATAAGCGCGGCGTCAAGCTCATGCACGTAACCTCCGTCGACAACTCGCTCGTGCAGCCGGCTGACCCGCTCTTTGTCGGGTTTTGTCTCGCCAAAGACGCCCAAGTTGGAAACAAGGGCTGTCCCAAGGTCTCTTGGGACGAAAAGGTTGGCGTCATGGCCCTCAAGGGAGGCAAGCCGAGCGTCGTCGAGTACTCCGAGCTCGACGAGACTCTGGCCAAGCAGACGGATGAGAGCGGCCAGCTGCTCTTTCGCTCGGGCAACATTTGCAACCACGTCTTTTCCATCGACTTTCTCCGCAACGTGGCATTGCCTGCGCTTGCTAACACATATCATGTCGCGCACAAGAAAATTCCGTACGCCAACGAAGACGGCGAGAAGACCGCCCCTGACTCGCCTAACGGCATCAAGCTGGAAATGTTCATCTTTGATGTATTTCCCCACGCCGAGCGATTCGCCGTCTTCGAGTGCGACCGCAAGCAGGAGTTTGCCCCTGTTAAGAACGCCCCAGGGACCGCCACAGACTCTCCGGACTCGGCTCGCGCCATGACGTATGCGCTTCACCGCGGTTGGCTCGAGTCTGCAGGCGCCAAGCTTTCGGGGGATGCGGACCTGGCCTGTGAGCTGAGCCCTCTCGTGTCTCTTCGTGGCGAGGGCCTCGAGACATTTGTCAAGAGTGCTCAATCGCTCACCTTGCCGTTGCATGTACGTCGCGCCGCGGAGTCTCCCGCCGCGGACACGGCCACAAAGCGCGAGCGCATTTCTGCACAAGATGCCGAAATCTCGGTTGATCACTACGTTGATCCGGATGGCGTCAACATCTACGAGCTCAAGTAGAATTGGAGAACAAACGTCAACTTAGATTTTAGAATTGAAGAAAACAAAACATAAAACAGATTGCTTCCATCCAGTTCCGACGTTCTGCACTGTAGGCTTGGTTTCGTATCAATGCTTTTCCCTGTTCTTTGAGATGCGCCCATTGAGGACCCCAATCACTTTTCAAAAGGACATGACCTTGACCTCTGCTTGAAATGGTATCCTGGGAGTGTAAAATTATTGTAAAAAGAGCACATGGTTCTTTTCTTCTTTGCGCGGCTGCGGCGTTGTTTTCCTTTACTTGTGCTCGTGTCGATCTCATCGTTGCGATACAACGCTTGGACCTCATGTAGATGATCTACACAGAGAGAATGGAATTTCTTACGGGATGAGATCAACAACAGGACAAAACAAACTCGGGGAGGGAAAAGGGGAAAAAAAGAAACATCAACATAGTCACATCTCGATTCGATGGAAGAAATCATGGCGGCTGGCGGCCAGCTAGCCCAGTGAGGTGAGTGCGTGAGTGAGTGCGTGGGTAAGTGGGCAAGTGAGCACTTCTTATCTGTCCGGATTCATCGGCGTGGCAAAGGGAAGGTCAATATCGTCTTCAACGGGTGGCTCATTCACGCTGTGGCCGCGGGGTTTCGGGCTCGGAGGGGGGTCGCTCCCTGCAATCTCGCCCTTGACGAGACCGCTGATGTTGCGGAGAATCGTCAGCTGGTCGTCCCGCGACTTGACGCCGATGGCCTCCAGATCGCTCGAGGCGAGATGGCGGAGTTGGGCTCCATTGATGCCTGCATTAAAGAACTTGGGCGCATGCCAGGCCATGCCAAAGGTAGTGAGGTAGGCAGCTACCTCGAACTTGGACCAGGACTCCCACTTGCTGATTTCTGCGGGCGTGTGAATACGAGTATCGGCAGGGAAGAGCTCACCATCCTGCATCCGTAGCGTGTCCAGCATGGACAGAGAGGAACGACGCGAACGCGCGCCGTTCATCTTCTTTTCGATTTCCACGGCGCCGGAAATGGCGGCGATCCAGGCATCCGCGTCGGTGCTGGAGTCGGTTTTCAGCTTGTACACACGGGTCGGCGTGACAACATTGATGCGCTCACGCGTCGAGGCGTCTTTGACATTCACTTGCGACACAATGACCAGCGGAATGACGCCCTTGGGCACATCTGTGCCGCTGGGCTGGTCGTCAAAGTACATGAGCGACTTGGTCGTCAGCACGAACCATCTCCGCTTGTACGCCTGATTGACGACACCCTTTTTCATCATAAAGCCGGAGCGCACCAGACTTTCAGAATTGCTGCGCTCGCGGGAGTGGTGCGAGCTGAACGAGCCCCCCATCCCTGAAAGCGTCCCGCGCCGATCCCGCTCCGTCACGGTCGACCGCATTGACATGCGCGTATCACCGCCGAGGACCTCGGGCTCTGGGATACCGCGATCCTCGCCTTCATCACCGCTGCTGCTTTCGCTCACGCTTACGCGTTCGTCGTCATCGAGGCGGTCGTCGTCTTCGTCGCCGCCGCCAGTTGTTGACGTTACGTTCGACCTCACGCTGGGAGTCCGCGTCGAGTTTCTCGACGTGTTCGTCGCCGTCGTCTTACGTCTACGAAAGAAGAAGGACATCGTGCCCTGCCCTGCTTTGACCTGTTTTGCTCTGCTCTGCGCAAGGCCTCGTGCCCTCGCGAGCCTCTCGCCGCCGCTCCTTTCCTCCCCGCGCAGGAGCTCTCTCGCGCGAGGGCCGAAGAGTCCGTCCAGGCGGCCCGGCGCGTGCGGGCTCCCTTCTTGTGCTCGCCCCCCTCAATTCCGCGCCTCTCCGCGCAGAGGCGGGCCGCCCGCGGGGGGGGGGGAGGGGGAGGGGTAGCGCCGCTCGCTGCTCGCCGCGCGCGTAGGCGCCCGTGCTCCGCGCCCGCGCCCGCGCTCGTGCTCGCTCGCGTACGTGCTCTTGCTCTCGCTCGCGCCCGTGCTGAGGCAGCAGGACTCGACGACTCGGGTCTGCACGCGCCGCGTCGGGGGCGCGGCGCAAGTGCGGTATCCCGCGCCCGCAAGTGCGCTATGCGCGGCCGCGCAAGGGGGCTATCCGCCCTGCGCACTTGCGGCGCTCCGGCAAGTGTGTTTTGCGCGCGGGCAAGTGTGTTTTGCGCGCGGGCAAGTGCGCTATTCGGGGCGGGAAGGGCGGAAAGCGCGGCGCGCCGCCGCGCAAGTGCGGAATGCGCGCCGGCAAGTGGAGAATGCGCGCCGGCAAGGGCGGGGACGCGCGGCGCAAGTGGAGAATGGCCGTTAGCGAGCGGGGGCGAGCAGCGAGCGCCTGGGTGAAGAATAACGCCGCCAAACCCGACGCCTCGAGCGAGAGGCTCGCTCGTTCTCGCTCGCGGGGACCGCGGCGGCGGCGACGTCGGCGGAGACGCAGACAGAGGAGTCGCAGACGCGCAATGGACCTCTACGTGGTGGAGCGCCAGCTGCGCGAGGCGGAGCGGGAGCTGGCCCAGGAGGTGCGCGCCGGCGAGGTGGCCCCGGGCTCGCCTTTCGCGGCTCTACGCTGCGAGAGACTCTACCGCACCGTAGGCGCCCTGCGCAAGAAGCGTGCAGACCTTGTTCGCAGCGCGAGGTCCTTCGAGCCGCACGCCGTGCCGAGACGACGGGGCGGAGACTCTTCATCTTACCGAGACCGCAGAGACGAAGCCCTTTTCAGGGACTGGGACACGGACACGGACCGGGATCCGGCCAAAGAAAACGTTCGTGCACCCTTGCCGCCCTTGCCGTCAAGGAGATTTCGCGCGCACGCGGAAAAGTGGCTGCAAGCCGGTGACGAAGAGAACGAGGATGTCTGGGAGTGGAATGGTCGCGCGCTCCGTGTCGTGAAAAATGTCGTCTACAGTGACAGCGACTTGCTCGAGTCTCTCCTGGCCAAGGCCCGCGCCCTCGAGGATAAACTGACCGCTCTCGAGGCCAAAGGAAGCAGTAACGCTGCAGTATCGCCCATCGCACAGACGTGGTCCGAGGAGACCAAGGCCACCGTGGCCGCAGGGTCTGACTTGGGCGATGAAAGAACACGTGCCAGGGAGGCCGCACGAGAACAGCTTCGCAAACGGGCGACCATGTTGCGGCAGGAACACGAGCAAAACAGCGCCATCATTGTACAGAGCACCTTTCGCGGTTTTCTCGGTCGTCGCAAGATGCGAGAGGCTCGCACGGCTTATAATGCACGCATCCGCGAGGCTGGCGCACAGCGCATTCAGGCCCAGTTCCGCGGCCACTTGGCACGAACGCAGGTCCGCCAACGTAAAGCCGCAATGCAGCGCGATCTCGAGGCGGCCTCTGCAACGGTTATTCAGAGCACATTTCGCGGCGCACGGGCGCGCCGTGCGTATCGAGATGCGCGCACGCCAGAAGAACACCGTCTTGCAGCAGCTGCCATGATTCAGGCGTGGTGGCGTGGCTGTCTTGGACGCCGCAAGGCTCTCTCCCGTCGACAGCGCTACCTCGTCGAGCTCGAAGAGGTCGCTGCGATCATGTTGCAGTCCGCGTGGCGATCCTTTCAAGCTCGTTGTGAACGCGATCGTTTGCAGGCAGAACGCACCAAGGCCATGCAGGAAGCTGCAGCAATTATGTTGCAGAGCGCCTGGCGCGGGTACCAGGCACGCCAGCGTGTCGAGCGTATCCGACGCGAGCGTGAAGATGTGGAAGATGAGCTTAAATCCATGGACTACGCTGATAATGTGCGTAAATCGCTCTTTGCCAAGCTCTTTCTCAACAGCGAGCAGCGGGCAGCAGTTGCCATCCAGGCGTGCGCGAGAGGCTTTTTGGAGCGAAAGCGCCTTCGTGCTCGACGGACGCGTCTTGCGCAACGCGATCGCGAGGACGCCGAGATTGATCGTATGATTCAGCAGGAACGACAACGGCGCCAAGGTCTCGATGTACCAACACCCGGACAGCCAACTCCAAAAACTGTCTTTGAAGACACTTTGAATCTTCCAGTGCAATGGTCCGACGGCCACAGAGAGGTGACCCCGGTCCATATTCTTGTACGCGAACGCACTAATCCCTATCAGCTTCGCATCGAGGCCGAAGAGCGCACCTCGCAGACGCGATTCTATCGCATGATTGACACTGCCGTCCTCGAGGAGCTTTTGTTGCCAGTTTTTTCCGATGTTGAAAACAAAGTCGTGCCGCGCAACCTCGGCCAGGGGGGGACTCTCGGAATTGAGGCGGACGCAAAGCCTTTGGCAAACTGGATTTTGCATGGCGAGCCACCCCGCCGTAAAGACCTTTTGGCGTGGATCCTTAATCGCATGTGGCTCGACCAGAGTCGTCTGGATGGCTCGCTCGAGCTTTGCCTGGGAAGCTTTGCTGGCACAGATACCCTTGACAAGACCATGACAAGTGCAATTCCACCCTCTTCGCCTCCGGCATCGCGTGGTACCCAGCATAAAGCACAGCAGCCAATACATATTGACACCAAGCCAACGCGGGAGGCTTTCAAGGTCAAGTATCGAAATGGCAGTCCTTAGCATTTGGAGAATTGTGCCCATGTCGAATTTTTCTTTCTTTCCTTTTTACCTTTCTCTCGCCTCTGTCTCTGTTTCTGCCTCCACCTTTTCTTTTCCTTTCCTCGTTTTGTCTGGAAAGCGTGAACTTGCCCACGTCAGTACTTTTTGCGCGAGAAAGATAAGCCAAAGAGGGAATGGGGGGCATGAAAATCTCTTTGTGGCTACTATTGGAAATCGAATCTCGTTGGCCTTGATTGATTTCGTTGAGTTATTTGTTTCCATTTAGAAAGCCTTCGACTTTTTTCCGCCATCAATGAGCACAATGCTCGACTTGTCAACGCTGGGAAAGTACTCGAGAATAAGATCCGGCATGTCGTAAATGTAGTCGCCCTGAATATCGATGGACTGCTTTCCGTTGGGAAGCTTGTTCACAGTAGATCCACAGGCGAAACGACGACCAAGTTTCTTGGCAGCATCCTTGAGTTTAATGTCATAAGCATCGAGACCGACAACGCTGGTGACAAACTTGCGGCGCTGACGCTGCGAGCGCTCAATGGTGACGGTCTTGTCCTGACCTCCGGCCCCAGAAGCGTGCTGTTTGTTCGGCATGCCAGCACCACCTCGCTTCTTGGATGCGGCCACAGCGCTGGCAGCATCACCAAGCTCACCGCCGTCGGCGCGAATCTGAGCAGCAACCTCTGCCACAGTCTTGCCCTTTTTCGTGGTAAGCTGGAGATCAGGAAACCTCTCTTCGAGCCAGGGCAGCGCAGCCTTAAATGTCGGCAAGTACTCGCAGTACTCGGGCGGCATGCCGTCCACAGGGCAGTATACAATTTCGCGCAAGTGCGAGTCTTCCTTGGTGAGAATCATTTGGCCAGACACGGGCTTGCCGACCACGAGCTCATCAAAATCATCCTCTGCCTCCTCTCCTGAATCATCGTCCTCATCTTCGTCCGCGGAGTCTGGCTCGGGGCCGTACTTGTCGATAAGAGCGGTCATGAGCTTTTCCTCGTTCTTGACAATGCCTCGGGTGCGTTCTACCAGCTTGTCGACGTCCGAAATCTTTTCAGGAGCATATTTCTTGTAGAACCGGACGACACGAGAGTGGAAAGTGTATTCTTCCTCATCGCTCTCGTCGTCGTCGTCGTCGTCGTCGTCATCGTCATCGTCGTCATTCTTGCTCGCCTTGGCAGCGGAAGCACCAGTGGCACCGGCTTCGCCCTCCTCATGTTCCGGCTCATCGCCATATTTCTCGATGAGCATCGCCATGAGACGTTCCTCATAATTTGCTTTTCCCTTGGTCCGCGTCACAAGGTTATCAACCTTGTTGAGCTTGTCCGGGTTGTAGTGCTTGTAAAAGGCACGAATTCGCGCGCGGAGGGCCTCCGGGTCGCTGACCATGGGCTCGGGGCCGTACTTGTCAACAAGAGCATCAATGAGCTTTTGTTCGTTCTCGGGTTTGCCCTGCGTCTTGGCAAGAAGCTTTTCCACATCGCCAAGCTTATCCGGCTGGTGGCTGTCGTGCGGCGCGGTGACATTTTACAACGTCAGTGCGTCAAGGCGTCAGTCAGTCAGTCAGTCAGTCGGTGAAACATTCAATTTGACTGAGCATTTTGCGATCCCACTTAAGCCTCGCGTGCGTCTCGTCACGTCCATCCCGTAGAAACGTACTGCTCGTAGAAGCGCACCAGGCGCGCGCGGAAAGCGTCCGTGGTCATCTCTCTTTCCCGACGCTGGCTGGCTAGCTAGCCAGCTAGCTAGACTAGACTCGCGCTCCCGGGAGCGTCGCTCGGCCTCTCCTGCCCTCGCCGCGCCAGGCCAGTGTTCCGCACCCTCGCTCGCGCACGCGCACGCAGGGAGAAAGATCGCCCGCGCCCTCGTTCGTGGTCTGCGCGCCTTCGTCTCGATCCGCACCCTCGAAGCGAGGCCGAAGGGGATAGATAGATGGGCGCAGGAAACCGCACATCTAACCCGGCCCAGCAGCTTTTCCGAGCGAGCCACAGGCGTCGAGTCGAGTCGAGTCGAGGCGAGTCGAGGGGGCCTTGCTTGCTTGGCTTCGCGCGAGGCGAGTCGCATTGCTGGCTGGCGGGGCGGCCGAGGAGGCGGAGCGGAGCAGCGATGGGGCTCAAGAGCAAGGACCGCCGCGACATTTACTACCGGCGCGCGAAGGAGCTCGGGTTCCGCGCGAGGTCGGCCTTCAAGCTGCTCCAGATCGACGACGAGTACAAGCTCTTGCAGGGCTGCTCGAGGGCCGTGGACCTCTGCGCGGCGCCGGGGAGCTGGAGCCAGGTCCTGAGCAGACGCCTTTGGGAGGATGGCGAGGACAGAACCAAGGAAACGCGTATTGTCGCTGTAGATCTCCAAGAGATGGCGCCCATTCCTGGCGTCGTGCAGCTCCAAGGCGATATCACGTCTCGGCGAACGGCAGAGGACATTATCGGCCACTTTGAGGGCAAACTGTGCGACATCGTCGTCAGCGACGGTGCGCCAGATGTGAGTGGTCTTGCTGACATTGATGAGTACCTGCAGGCCCAGCTGCTCTTGGCCGCCCTCAATATCGCAACCTTTGTACTGCGTCCAGGCGGCGCCTTTGTGGCCAAAATGTTTCGCGGCAGAGATGTCACGCTTCTCTATGCACAGCTGCGCCAATTCTTCCCACTTGTGACTATTGCCAAACCCAAGAGTAGCCGTAACTCTAGCATGGAAGCCTTTGTGGTTTGCCAAAACTATACGCCCCCTCAGGGCTATACGCCAACCATGATTACGCCCATGCTTGCGGCAGACTATACGAAGTCGTCTTCGGGAGCTGCTGGTGCCGGTGAGGGGGACGCCGCTATGACAAATGCTGCGCCAGCGCCAGCGCCAGCGCCAGCATCAACGAGCGCCAAGGACGACAAACGCAATGACTTGCTCGGCGTCAACAAGGTGGTCGTGCCTTTCGTTGCGTGTGGCGATCTTTCTGGCTTTGATTCGGATCAGTCGTATGCCTTGAGCAAGGCCGCAGCGGAAAACTATCTTGCGCCAACCCAGCTCCCCATTAACCCATCGTACAAGGAGGCTATTGAGCGAAAGCGCACCGCAGGTGCTGGTTCCACCAAGTCTATCCAATAGCCTAGAATGATTGATCAAGTGAATGAATGACTGAATGAAATCGAGACACCTCATTTGAATCAATCCTACGGTAGCCCCTCCCAATCAAGATCAAGGCAACACAACGTGAGAAGACAAGTCAAAGTTTTCCAGTAAAGATATTGATTCAAGGCTTGACATCGTAGGTCAGCAAAGTCTACAAAAGCTAGCTTCACCTGTAAAAGTTGCGATAAAAATGTTCATTCGTCAGCAAGGTCTGTCGTCCACAAAGCCAGCTCTCTCCCATTCATCTCCTCTTCGAACTCCCCTGCGCGCGAGCCGCCGTCGATCGACCTCAGGTACTATCTAGCACAATGTTCTTCCTCATCAACGTCTCTGACGTTTTCGGAGGGACATGTTCTTCTAATCACTGGCCGTCATCCGCGTCTCGCGCCCCGCCGCTCCACCGCTCCCCCGCCCGCCGGATCCTCCACGCCCTGCACGCACCTGGCAAGCACCGCCGCACTGCCTTTCTTTCTTCGTTGCGGATATGCCCCTCGCTCGGCGCGCCCTTCGTGCGACGCCATCCATTGATTCTGCGGTGAACGCGAGGCGCCGCCGGTTAGGTTTGCAGCGGGCCCCGGTCATCTGCGCAACCCTATTTCGTCCCCACAAAGCACCGCACCTGAGGTGCGCTGCGGTGGCCTGAGGCTCATCGGGCACGCTCGCGAGACGCAGCAGCGCCGCCTCCTCCAGCTGTCCAGCCCTGGCTGGCAGTGGCAGTGAGGCGCTCGCCGTCGCTGCGCCTCTGCGCACCCCGGGCCTCGTGCTGCCTCTGCTGCTGCATCCCTTCCTTGTCTCGTCTCGTCTCGTCTCGCCTCGCCTCGACTCGACTCGTCTCGGCGTTGTCGCCCCGCGTCTACGTCCAGCTCGGGGGCCTTCGCGCCTGGCCGGTCTTGTCTTATCTCGTCTCTTCTTCTTCTCCTGCTGCTGCACTGCTTTTCCTCCCTCCTCCTGCGCTGCTCTTCCCGCTTCTTCTCCTTTTCCTTCTTCCTTTTCCTCTCCTGGGCCTCGCGAGGCGTTGCCCTTTGCCGGCCTGGTCGCCCAGAGCCTCGGTCCCGAGACGCTCGCGGCGAGAGGCAGACCTGAATCGCGATCCTCGGCTACGCACGAACTCGAGCAGGACCGAGAGCGGGAGCAGGGGCAGCGGCGACGAGGAGGAGAAGCAGCAGGAGCAGTCGGGACGTAGACCTTTCTTGACTTTGCGCGAAGCGGAGAGGAGAGCAGGATGTCGGCAACCGGAGAGATGCACCAGCGCGGGTTCGCGAGCGAGAAGAGGACCGAGCTGCAGGAGAAGGCGTCCAAGTTCGCCAAGAAACAGCTGCGGCAGACGCCCTCGCGCATCAACGATGCGTCGGTGGGACTCATGTGCGCCGCCCAGGGCGTCTGGGGCGCCGTGCATGTGCCCAAGGTCCGCAACGCCGCCTGGACGCTCGTCAAGGTCATGCTGAAAAAAATGATCTATATGTACAGCATGCTTCTCGCCCCTGCCATGTTCTTTTGGCCCGTCACCGTGCCCTTCACCTTTGCCTTCCCCAGCGTTGTTTACTCGCTGCTCACCATGATTCCCATGTGGGCGTTTAACGCCGCGCAGAGCGAAAGCCGCGCCGAGATGAACGGACTCTTCATGGCCGAACTCACGCGCATCAACTCTGACTTTGCGAAAAAGGTGCAGAGCGCCTACGACTCCAAGAGCAGCATCAAGGTGCCCTCCATGTACCAGCAGTTCCGCAAGGGAGCGCACTTCATGCAGTGGTCCGCAATCTATAACTCTGTGGCCGTTGTACCCATTTTCTCGCCCATTGCCGTGGCTCTCCAGACCAGCCTCACGGCCGAGAAGCTCGGTTGGAGTCTCATGCAACCCTTTCTGCGCGACTACAAGCGCCTGAGCTACGAAGATCAGCGCGATCTTATGAACGAGCGTTGGTGGACAGTCGTCGGCTTTGCCGCGCCTTTTGTTCTCCTCGGTTTCGTGCCTTTTGTCAGCGCCTTTACTCTTCCGCTTGCGCAGGCCGGCGCCGCTCATCTTGCGCTCCGCTTTGACAACCTCCCGGATGCCGACAACGAAGACAAGCACCACGGTGCTCCCGCCGAGTCGAACCCCGCCGAATCCTCGTCCTCGACCCCCTCCAAGATGGACTGAACCACGCGTGGAGCGGAACAACTTGTATAGCTTGGTTGTCTGATGCGACTTCTACTCTCGGTGAACGTCTCGATAGTTTCCATCAATCGTGCCCTTCGGGCAAGTCGTGCACGACGCGGAGCAAAACTTGGCCCCTCGAGAACAACAACAACAACAACAACAACAACAACAAAAAGACAGTAATTTATATCCCCTTCTTTCGTTGTCCTCGTTCATGTTGTGTGCGTGTGGAAAGATTCACCCAAAAATGCACGTCATTGCTTGCGCGTGGTCCGAATCGACTGACTTTGACGAAGCTGCATGTTTTGCTTCTCGCAGTCTCATCGAACGATTGTCTCAATCATGGCATGCCTACAGCTCTTGTTCTGCGCCTGATCTGTATCTCCTCATGCACCGTACGCGCCACGTAACATTCGTCATTCCAATCTCAGGTGCAGTGAGAGCTCAGCTCATTGTGGCAAGTTGAACTTGCTTGAACTCTTGCTTTGCTGGAACCGGTATAGGCCTATTTTTCTTTTTCTTTGAAGAAATAGCGAGTGTCCCACCGTGGCGATCGTCCCAATCAGCAGTGCTCGCAATCCCGAACGGAAAGCAAGAACGCCGAGTTGCACGAGCGCCAAAGGGTGCGGCGTTATCTGCACGGACGGCATCGTGCGCACGCGCGTCTGCAGCGAGTGACGGCAAAGAAAGCGGACTGGAGCGGTCTAACTCGAGCGGAGTGCAACGAGGAAAAGGATGGCGCGGGTGCTTCAACGGTTGTGTTTGGCGGCGCTTGTCGGCGCCGCGACGACGCTTTCGGGGATGGCCAGTGGGCTCGAGACGAGGGCACATCTACTCGTGCATCAGGAAGTGCTTTCTTCCGTCATTGCAGTCGGCGAGAACTGCACCTTTCGCTGGCTCATAGTCAACGGCGGGCTTGCGTACGTTCAAGAGAATAACAATACTCTTTGACCTCCAGCTTAGTTTCTGACCTTTTTCGTGTGAAACTACTCCAACACCGACGGCACACAGAGAAGCGCAAGACATTACTGTGCATATGCCTCTGTGGCCCAAAGACCGCCTTGATCTCGTCGAAGGGGAGCATCGTGTACATCTCGAGGCGCTTGGACCGTAAGTTCATCACATTGATTGGAAAGGAAAGGAGGGGAATTTATCACGACTCACATGCTAGAGAACGCGACGGCGACAGCGGCGAGATGTCAAGTCACACATTTACGAGCGTACCACGCATCGCAGGCATTCTCGAAGCGAAAAGAATGCGAATCGAGCTCACATACACGAGCGAGGATGCAAGACACACAGGTAGCGCTGAGCTGAGTGGCGATCTCCGTATTCTCACTGCATGGCAACGAAGACAGCAAACAAGGTACGTTGCCAATCAAGTTGTTGTCGATATTTTGACACACACACACACACTAAATGACAGAGAGTGGGCTCTCCGACAGTTCCTACTTGCGCGAATGGACGCGCTTTACGCTGAGTGCGGCAATCGCCGTCGGCTTGCCCGCGTTCGCATGGGCAACCTTTCGCAGTCGCGTGAAAAGGGAGTTCTCCTGAGACACGCCTTCTTTTTTTCTTTCTTTATTTCTTTTCCCTTCTTTCTTTCTTTCTACAAATGGATGAGGCGAGTCGAAATCAATTGTGTCCGTCGGTCGGTCGGTCGGTCGATCGGTTGAACATGGTGGGGCTGGAGCTTACTTTTACCACATGCTTGCTTCTGCATGCGTGTGCATGAATCGCCAGCTAGTTGCGATGCTCCTCCTCGAGCATGCGGTCAATCTCAGCAATGAGCTCGGTTGCGGACTTGCGCAGAATTGGCTCGGGGTGCATCATGTTGAGCAGAATGTCGACCGTGCTATTGTTAGCCAGACCAAGTTCCTCGCACGTGGAGTACAAAGAAGTGCCCAGCGGAAGCGCGGCCTCCTCCTTAATATTTTCCTGCACATGACGATCAAAGTCGCTCGGCTGAGCGTCGATATTTACGTCAAAGGGCCTACGCCCTGCAATGAGCATGAAGAGCGTGACGCCGAGGCTCCACAAGTCTGAGCGCGAGCTGAATCGGCCATGCAGAACCTCGGGCGACACGTACGAGGCCGTGCCGCCCAGACTGGTTTCGCCCGAGAAAAACTCGTCCATGTCCTTGTCGTATTGCGCACTCGAGCTCGCGTAGGGCCGGAGCCGGAAGGGCTGCGCCGCGCCAAAGTCAATGAGAACCAAATTGTTGCGCACATTGCGCATATCTTTCAAAATATCCGTGTACGGGACACGAAAGACAAAATTTTCAGGTTTGATATCCAGATGCGCGAACTCGGCTCGGTGGCACGCCTCGATGGCCACGAGCATTTCCCGTGTGATCTCGAGCACTGCCTCCTCGTCCAGAGTGCCCAGATACATGTTGTGGTCAGCTACAAACTCAAAGAGCTCCCCGCCCCTGCACAGCTCTGTGACCATCAGAACATCGTCCGGCGTCTCGAAGACGCGCTGGGGGCTGAGCACCGCCGGATGCTTGACCCGAGAAGAGAGGAGGACTTCGCGGCGGTAATGCTGCTGCCGCGCCTTTTTGATGGTCTTGAGGGCGTACTCCTGCCCGTCCTCCTTGGACACGGCGCTGCGCACGAGTCCGTACGTGCCGGCGCCGATGAGGTCCCCCAGGCTGTAG
>BGKB01000174.1:24856-147501 GCA_003116975.1 Aurantiochytrium sp. KH105
CCGCCAGCCCGGGGCCCGCGCCGCCGCCGCCATCTCCGCCGCCAGCGCCGCCATCATCTCCGCCCGCCCGCGCGCCCCGCCCGCGCGCGCCCGACGCCCGCGCGCGCGCCCGACGCCGCGCCGCCCGACGCCGCGCCGCGTCTCCGACTCGCGGCCTTCGCGATTTGCTTTTCCTCGCTGTGCTCTGCCTTGCTCTGCCTTGCTCTGCTCTGCTCTGCTCTGCTTTGCTCTGCTTTGCCTCCCCTCGCTTTCTGCCTTGCCTTGCTTGCCAAGTGGGTGCGGAAACACACCAACCACAGCACAGCCAACAGCCATCTCGAGACAGCCTTCCTTCTTCCGCGCCGCAAGCAAGGCGAGGCGAGGCGAGGCGAGGCGAATGCAAGGCGTGCGTGCCGCGCCCAGCCAGCCAGCGGTCGCCAGGCTCCTGCGGCGTCACCGGCGCAGAGCCCGCTGCGGCAGGCGTGGCTGGCAAGGCAGGCATGGCTGGCAAGGCTGGCTGAAGAGGGAGATTGCTTGGATCCATCGAAGTTGGTTCGCGCGAGTGCGTCATCACTGGCAGCGGTGAAGGACTGGCGAGGAGAACCCGCGGCGGCGCGCGGCTGGCTGAATTGACATGTGAATGCATAGACCACAGGCGTTTAGGATGCGATGTCGCGAAGGAGGGGAGAGGGAGAGAGGAGGAGGAGAAGGCGCGTGGCATAGGGGATGTCTCGTTCGGCTGGGCCGGTCGCGACGCCATGCGACACGGCACGAGAATCGACGTAAAGCGAAGAGTCAGAGCGTTCGCGAATGTTGTCAATGCTTGGGTTTGCGGCCACTTTGCGGTCCCGTAGACAAGCGAGCGTGGGATCTTGTCTAGCCCAGCGAAGGACGTACCTGCCTGCCAGATGACAAATAAAGAAACAAAGAACTTCATGATTAGAGCTTTATTACCATTTCCTCTAGGGGATGGAGGTTTAGCGGGCAGAATTAGGCGCCTTGCCAGCGCGCAGGTAATATGACCAGGCCGGAAGGTCTGGCTGGCCAACGCAGGTGACCAAAAGCTTACCCGTAGTAGACGTCGACGAACTCGTCTTGATGGAAAGGGTGATTTCCTTGTGCGCCTCAAGCTTGACCACCTGGGAACGCGAGCCGTTGACCGAAAAGGAGTCCGAGTCCGTGATGAACTTGAACTCTCGGGCCTCATTGAAAACGTTCTTGAACTCGATCGAGACCGATTGCGAGGCGTCTTCCAAAACAAAGGGACCCTGCGGGCGCGGCGGGTCACACGTTCCGTACAGAACGCACGTGTATTCGCCACCATCGGGTGAAGTCACACGCAAGACATCGCGAACGCTGCCGAGACCCTGAGGCTCAAACTGTACCGCCACAGCAACCTCCTCGCCTCGCCAATGGGCAACAGCCTCTGCCTTGAAAGATGCACCAACCTGGAAAAACAAAGGCTGACTCACGCTACACGAAAATTCGGTCGCGCCGGGGCAAAAATTCGCAAACCGAAAGACCTGCTCGTGCTTGCCGCCAAGCGTCGCTCGAAACTGCAAAGATCTTTCCGTCTGCGCCGGACTTGCGCGCAAATGGAGCTTGTACGGGTACTCACCAAGCTGCGGAGAGCGGAGTACAAGATCGTGCACCTCGAATCCTTCCGTGACCTCGTCTCCAGCTTCGGGCTGCGACGCTGTGGCTAGTAACGGGCGATACTGAACCTCAAAGACACCTTCAGAACAGTCCTGAAAGGCTTGCACGGGGCGCACGCGGACGGTTGGCGAAGTGCACGACCACCACGTTGTGCTCGACTTTGCGTGCTCGAAAAGCGCCTTCTCTCCTTCAGGCTCAAAGATGGCCTGCGTCTCCGAAGCAAAGAAAGGGTTCTCGATCCGAATGAGTGCGCTCACCGTCTGGCGCACACTCGTCTCCAAGGTGATCGTCTCTTGCGTCTTGGGCGCCTCCACAGTGAGCGCCACCGTGTAAAACAGAAATTCGCCCGTGCGTGTGTTGGTAAAGGTTACCTTGGCCTCGCTACGCCCTTGCGTGTACCCAATCACCGTCAGCTTGTAGTCTCGAGAAGCCGCTCCGGGAATGTCTAGGCTGCTGGCGCCCCGCAAAAAGTGGTCTTCTGGACCCGAGAGCTTTTCAATCTCAACGACCATGCGCTGACCTGTGCGACACCAGTTCTCAACCTTGAGGGGCACAGCCTCGGCTTGCTTGGCAGCCACGCTTCGCTCCACGTGGTCCTCGGCATCCGGCGCGCTCGCCAATCCTACCAGCTTAAAGAGCAAAGACTGCCCCGTAGGAAGAGCGAAAAACACCGAACCCTCGTGTGGAGCCTTTGTCTCTCCCCCGCCTTCAACCTCGCCCGTCATGCTCAAGGGTCGATATACCAACTCGTACGAGGCTGAGCCCCCGGCAGGGACCTCGAGACGTTCTGCGCCGGTCCAGCTCGAATTGTGGATCGTCGGACGCAACATCCATGTCGTCTTGCCCGGATTTTTAATTTCCACAGATTTTGTCTGAGGAACGCGAACCTTTGTTTCAAAGCTGACTTCGCTCACGCCTTCTTCCGGTTGCGGAATACAGCTTCCAGAGAGAGATAGCGGAAACATGCCCTGCTCGTTACCTTCCACGTAGAGCTTGGCGTCGCCTCGAATGTCTGCATGGAGATTTGCTGGATGGAAAGTCACATCCACCATGAGCTGCGCGTGTGGTGGCAGGACGCCTTCCATGGGGAAAATGGAAAAGTTGTCCCGAGCTGCGCTTCCCATTTCCCAGCGGAATCGAGCGCCGAGATCGCCGGCGTTCTCCACCTGAATCTTGCGCGCCAACTGACATGACTCGCACACGGCACCAAACGAAAGGTTGCTGAGCTCGAGCTTTACATCGACCGCGAGGCACGAACCTGTGATTGCGAGAAGCTTGCGCTCTGCTCCACCCACGTGGAGATGCACCGGTACGGTAAAGGCGCTCAAGCGCGATTCGGGAGAAAATGTCGCTGTCACCGAGCACGATTCACGCGGCCGAAGAGTAAGAATTGCGCCTGGTGCGGGAGCGAGTCGTACACAGGCTTGCTCAAGTCGCCCTTCGGTGTCCTGCAATGACAGACGCACAGCACGGCGCGAGCGATTCACCAGCGCAAACGTCTTGGTGGCAGACTGGCCCACACGCAGACCGCCAAAGTGCAGCTTTTGATCGTCAGAGTTCTCAAGCTCCACGTGCAGCGCAGTCCCTTCTCCGCTGAACAGCACATTCACCGTGTAAAGGCCGTTGATCTCAAACGGGATCGTCGCGGGGTACATTTTCAGTTGGCGCGGCGAGAACCGGACAACGGCCTCCATGCGCTCTCCAGGCTGCAAAACAGATGGTTCGCACACGACGTCGAGAAAGTCCGTCTTGAGCCATGTGCAATCGACAGCGACCGGATTCTCGGTTTCATTATTGGTGATCACAAGAGTCTTTTCTTCCACACGCGGGACCCTGGCGCCAGGATCTGCAACGAAGCAAGGGCCGAAGTCAAGCTTGGCTGACGAAAAGGTAATCAAGGGCTTGTTGCCCCGACCTGAGACCCCGACAAAGTACTTGCGTGCGCCAGCCACAGTACACTGAAATCGAAGATTGTCGAGAGCGACCTCTCTTGTCGGGTTGAACAAAAATGTGCACTTTGCAGTCTCCCCGGCTCGCACCGTTCCGCGAAGTGGTGAAAGCGTCAGCAATCCGGACTCGTCATAGTCTCGAAGCTCGACGGGAGGAGTCCACAAATAGTCAAAACTGAACTTTCCACGGTTGCGAATGGTGACCACTCGCTTTGCATTGTCGTTCACGTGGACCAGGCCAAAGTTGAGTTCATTGAGGTTGCGTTCGCCGTGCTGCAACTCGATCTCGGCGCCACTGCTACTTCGAACAGAGGCGTCTTGTTCTGCCCCCGCGCCGTGCGCAGCTCCCGTGGCATCCATGACCAAAAGGTCGTGAATGGCACTGCCCTCACCTTTGACGTTGAGGGAGAGCTTGTCTGGCTTGCGATGCACGTGACACACCAAATTAAAGTTGTGCTTCTTTTCTCCCTGCGGCGCGAAGCGAACTGTGAGCGGAAGCGAGCTCTTTGGACCCACAGTCCCGGACATGGGTTCCACGCGTAAGACGCTTCGTGCGCGTCGAGCTGCCCCGCCCGTGTTCTCATCCGTTCCTCCGAGCTGCTGCATGATATCGTTCTCTTGATCTCTGAACGAGGCCGAGTCGAAGTCAAACGCGAAAGGTACGTCCTCGTGGTTCTCCAAAAGAACGGTCTCCTCAGAGTGGCCGCCCACGAGAATGCTGTTAAAGTTGACGTGCTTGCGACTCAGCTCGACGCGAGGCTCAGAGACAGTACCCACGAGCAGCAAAGTCTGCGAGACGCCCTGCTCGGCGATACGGAACTCCCACAGGCTCTCTTGAAGGTCGACCGTGGTTGGCGTGAACGAGAACGAGAGCTCGCAGCGTTTTCCAGGCATGATCAGACCCTTGGAGGTTGCACACTTGAAGCAGGCGCTTGTTTCTTCCCCAATCGGGACCAGCTCAAACTCATACGCCATACTCGTCGGATTGACCACGTGAAACCGTTTCGTGTTCTTGATACGCAAACCCAACGATTGGAACTCAAGAACCTTGACAGATACATCAGGGCCAAGCCCGGGCAAGGGAGCCTTGCGTCTTTCCAGATAGGTCGAAGACTCCAGTTCGAAGTGGCAGACGGGTCTTGACGCCATGCCAGAGAGCGTCAGAGCCAGCTCGCCCTGGTCTGCGCAAAGATTCTGGATTTGAGCCTTGGCCGTGTACTCGAAAGGCTCTACTTCGAGCGGAGCAAAGCGTACGACGAAGATCTGCTCGCTGTCGGCGGCGATTCTTGCCTGTGCCGGAGAAATGGAGAATGGACAATGGGAGTTTCTCAATGCTCCATTGGCGGCTTCAATAGACCAAGCAATGTCCATGGCCATTCTACCGCGGTTGTGCACGGGGAACTTGAAGGCGCGACTCTGAAACATCATTGTCGAGCGAAAATGCATGGTCGTTTCCTGACCTTCGTTGAGCGCGTAGCGAACCGTGTCGACTTCGGCGCGGCATACAACTGCGACACTCTTGGTCTCAGAGCCCTCGACAACGGTGTAGGCCGGCTCTGGTGCGGTTTGAAAAGCATCGCTCTCGGGCGCTGCATCTCCTTCGCCGTTTTGCTCTTCATCCTCGCTGCGAGGCTTTGCCACGGTCATATTGCTGTTCCAGCTAATCGACCGGCCGCCAGCTGCTGCAAAGGCGTCCTCTCCATAAACGATACGTTGCATGCTTAGTGAAGCGGTCGCCTCGGTCAAGCTGACTGGCTCGCTTGCGGCAATTGCAGCCTCAATGTACAGGCGACCAAAGGGTGGCACATGGCCCGCAGATGGAGAAAACGTCACTTGCGGCACCGCAGCCGTGTCCCACTCGAAGCGAATGACCGAATCGACATTGCTCTTTATGCAGAATCGCACCGACTTGGCGGCCTCCAGTTCCACCTTTTCATCGATTTGGCCGTCGTCCTCGCCCCCCTTCTCTCCCGCCGCCCTCGGAAGGAGCGACACGTCGCCAAAGTCAAGACTATCGTCTGCGTCTCCCGGAAGCTCTTCAAAGGTCATATCTTCCTGGTAGCCCTCTCCGGAAAGCTCAAAGCGCGAAAGTTCGAATTCGTTGTGCAAAACGCGGACGAGAAGCTCTGCAGATACGTGTCCCTCCTCAGAGGGCTCGAACTTGACTGAAGTTGTGCGCGACTCCTGAGGCTGCAACGTCAGCGAGCTGTTGCGCAAGGGAAAAGAGATGGACTTGTGTAGATCCATATCAAAGCGAACGGTGGCGGGCACGATGCCGTCGTTACGAACAGTAATTTCCTTGCTTCTTGACTTGCGCAACTGCGTGCGGCCCAGATCAACCTGAAACTTTGCATCGTCCGAGAGCTGCGAAGGCTCAACGACCGTGAGGCACGGCAGCGTTCCCTCACCTTGAAGATCAAATTCGAGCAAATGCGTTTCCGGCTTGCGCTCTCCATCGGTAACAAGAGCACGGAATTTGGCCGCGTACTTGTTGATTGCAGATGGCTTAAAGTAGACGCTGACAAAGTCGTGCTCGTGCGAAGGCAGCTCGAGATGCTCGGGATGAACAGAAAAGATTCCCTCACTTGCCGTGTTGCGAGCTTCTACCTCAAAGCTTACCATTGCTTTGATCTTGTTCGGATTAGAGATCTTGAAGCGTTCGCAGATTCCCTGGGCTGGCACAGCCGTGTGAATGACTGCCCCAAAGGTAAAGATGTTCTCTTCTTTGGAGAACACTCCGCACTCGTGCATCGTCGGATCAAGGGAACGCACGACGCCTTGCTCTTCGAAAATCGAGTCATAGTTGTCTGTATTGATTCCAGGCACGTGGCTCTCTCCGGCAAGCTCAAAGACCTCGCTCGGCATGAGGGTACCATCGTTCGGATTGCGACCGCTCACAAGAATGCGCAGGGCCTCTTGGGCGAGTACGTCTCCATCAGCATTGAATTTGACACAAAGTTCTTGCGAGCTTCCCGGGGAGATCTCTCCCGCTCGGGGCGTTACATCAAAGAGGCCCACAGTAAGAGTCTCTGCACCTGCAACTTGCGCGGGCGTCGCAAGGGCGCGCAGCTCCTCGAGCTCGACGCTCGCGCGAGCCGCAGCAAGCTCCGCGGCTGTTGGCAATGGAGCGGGTGGCGTCTCTGCGGGCGTATCATTTTCTGCGTCGACTTCCTCATCCTGAGGCCGTGAGGCCTTTTCCTCGGCCTCGCGTAGGGCCGCTTCAATTCTGTCGTGTTGAGCCTGCATGCGATCTGCCAGTTCAGAGGTGGTGATAATCTCATACGTAAAAGGGAAAAGACCATCATTTCTGATCTCAAAACTCTTCTCCGGAGTCGCCTCGAACTTGACGGCACCAAAATGAATTCCCTTGGAAGGCTGCACTCGAAAGCTCGAGAACACGCTGCAGACGTCCACTGGAACCTCAAAGGATTCCACAGTCTCGCCCGTAGCAGGTTCCTTGATAAGACAACGGATGTCCTTGTTGTTTCGGAGCTGCGCTTCGTTCTTGGAGCAAAAGCGGAGTGTTAGCTCTGCTTCTTCGTCAGCCTCGAGAACTTGTTGCATTGGGGTAATCTCGATCAGACTGGCCACCAGACGCTTGCGCATGATAAAGACAAACTCTACAGGGTACTTGCCCGTGTTGCGGAGCTTGAGTTTGCGCTCTGCCGCCTCGAAAACGCGAAGCATGCCAAAGTCAATGCCTGCAGGAACAGCGTCCTCTTCTTCGTCCCCTTGACGAAAGTCTGGCTGGACCTGAATCGTGTAAGCCTCTGCGCGGACCGCGACTTGGATACGCGTCTCGGGCTCACCAATCTCTACATCGGTAAAAACGACATCGAGGGTCAAATCGTGAACCGCTGCCTCTGTGGCATTGAATTGAACGGAAATGGAGCTTGTCTCACCGGGAGCAAGCGTCCCCTCAGAAGGAAATACCGCAAACGCGGGAAAATCCGCGAATGCCTCAAGGTCGAGTTTCCATGCAACGGGGATTGTCGACGTGTTGGAGACCGTGAAAACGCGCTCTTCCTGTCTGCCCAGCAAGAGGCGACCAAATTCAAGGGCAGCCTGCTTCTCCTGGGCGTCGTCTCCGCGACTCGCCTCGCCCTCGGTCTGTGCGCTGTCATCGGCGACTTCTTCCTCTTCGACCTCTTCCCATGGTCCGTGCACGGCAAGCTGCGGCTTTGCTCCGAGACAGGACATGGCGAACTCGTAGACTTCAGGATTGTCCTTGACGCAGCACACGAGCTTGGCGCTTGCGAGGCTCTCCTCTTGCGGAAAAGCCCACACACGCACATCCTTTGTCTCGCCTGGCTCCAGAGAGATTTCAGACGGCTGAACAACAAAAGGCGTTGCAGCAGAGTCTTGTGCGTCGATGAAGCTACCATCACCTGCAACAAGGACAAAGCGCACCTCGTGAACAGGGAGAACACCAGAATTGGAGATACGAAAGGTCTCCGCGTTGCGCATTTGCACCGCAAGATCTTCGTGCTGCATGCATTCCTCGGAATTCTTGCCAACGAGAAGAGGGCCGAACTCGTAAAGTGCCTTGGACATGACATACTTTTTCGACACGAGGCGGTGTTCGGGCCGTGCCTTGATTCGATTCATGAAGACGTTTCGTGGATCAGCGCTGATCGTTGGCACCGTGCATACTCCCTTTGTCAGGACCCAGTACTGTTGATTGCTTCCAACGGCCTGGAAAGAAAGCTGCTGCTCAAAGATTCCTTGTTTGCACGCGTTGAGAATGACTTGCATCTTCAGCGTGCTTCCCGCAGGGATTACCCAGCGATACGGAGCTCCTGGAACCAAACGAATCGGTGCTTCTGTTACTGACGCCTTCGATTCTTCCATGGTCTCATCGGTGTCCGATTCTGCAGATTTTTCTGCTTCGTCGGTATCGGGTTCGATCTCTGCAGAGGTGTCGTCGCCATCTGTATCAAGACTCTCCTTGCTCAAAATGGCCTTGATGCGAAAGGGTCCGCTCGTGGCCGCGGACCGTGGCCGTGTCGTGGGCCGTTCAAGGATCTCGAGTACGCGCTCACCAGGAATCGGGATCCAGTGCTCGTCCCAATCTGCTGGACGTGGGGTACCAGGCTCTGGAAGCCAGGCTTCAACTCGCTGCGCAGCCGATACAAAGGGGAGACAGTCTTCGCCCAGCAAGCAAGTCTCAATCCACGCGGGGACATCTTCTGCGCCAGACGCAGCATTCTCTGCGGCGTTCTCTGCTTCGGTACTTTCTTCTTCCTTGGACTCTTCGACGCTCTCTCCGGCGTCAGTACCAGCCGATGAACGTTTTACAAAGATCGCCTTGAGCGCATCAATATTTGAAAAGAATTCTGCTGACGCGTTAACACCTTCTGCGTCACTCTCCTTGTGCTCTTCTTCCGCAATGGACTCGAGGTGTGATGCAAGACTGGACTCTTGAACATCCAAAATGACCACGCGAAGCACGTTCTGAGGCGAGACAAAAGCAGATGCGGACGCCTCGCTGTCGTTTGGTTCATTGTCACTTTCCTTTGACTCTTCCGTACCATCTTCGGTCGACAAGGAAGATGAAGTCGAAACAGTAGGCACGTTGAATGCGTCCTTGACGGCTCGCGCAAGCTCTTCAAAGGTATTTTCTGATTCCTGTACCGAATACTTGCTCTCGAGTCCAGCGAGAACAAGGCCATGAGCGCATGCGGGAGACTCAATGACGTGGCGCACGGCAAGTTTTACTTCCGCAATTTCGATAGGACGTGTCTTTTTTGGTGGTTTGCCGCCCTCGGCAAGCTCGGGGTGCTCGAGACCATAGTGGGCGCTAACTTCGAGCGGGATCTTTCCAGCAGCCGAAGCTTGCTCGACAACTGCATCGAGACCAAGCACTGGGACACGCCCACCGGCCTTTTCGCCAAGAAGGCTCGCGAGATCAGCTTTCCAAGGCACGTTCGGCGGGGCCAAGAGCAATATGTCCATGGCGAGCCCACGGTCACGGTAGCTCGGACCGGTAGCAGCTGTCTCGCCCTCGTTAGCTTGAGCATTCTGCAGTGTCTCTGCAACGTCCTCGAGGTCGCCCAGCCCGGCGTCTTTGACATCACCTTCTGTTGCGTTCGTTTCGGCACCTTCTTCGCTCTGCTCAGGAGTCGAAGCCTCAGCTCCAGTACCGGCTTCCTCTTGCAGCTCTGCAAACTGCTCGACGATGCTCTGCTGCAGCGGCTCTCCGGCCTTACGTGGCTGCGAGCGCATCTGATTCGCATATCCCATAGAATCTAGAACAGCAGCCAAAATGGCCTCTTCCTTAACGTGCTGCTCATCAAAGTCTACCGAGTAGACTTCAACGTCGCACTCGGAGACATTTCGAATGCTAAATTCACGCAAGGCAAAGTCGCCCTCACTCGGCAACGTAGGACGCATCTCCAAGAGGTCCGAGGTGACATCGAGCTGGATTGCCGTAGCCGCCCCCTTGCACATAATTGCCTGCGTTCGCGGGTTACTTGCGACCTTGATGGGCAATTTTGACTGGTACGAACGCGGCTCGCGAGGCGTAAAGGTGACCTCAACGTTGCAACGCTCATTCGGCTGCAAAGTTCCGGACATGGGCACACAAGCGATGGCGCGACTATCGGAGCCGCGCTGGCCGGCCATCTTGTCCAGGTGAATGCCCCAGTCGGCTGGAACGGGAGATGTGTTTTTAAGCTGGAAGGACATCACCTTGCACTGTCCAATCAAGAGACGACCAAAGTCAAGGACATCCCCGGGCGCGATACTCACCTCTGGCATGGTGACATTTGCGCGAGCCATGACTTCGAGTGGAGGGCCATTTACAATGTCTAGCGGAATGCTCCACTCGAGTGGACCCAGTGCGGCATCGCGCTTGGCCGAGAATTGCAATTGAAGCTCTACAGATTCGTTTGGCGCGAGCTTGGACACCTCAGCGGGCTCAAGCGAAAAGGAAGACCCTGAAATGGCTGACTTGGGCACAGAAAAGCTGAGAGGCATCTGGGAGGTGTTAAGGATGCGGAACACTTTCTTTCGCGATTTGCCAACCACAACATTGCCAAGTTCAACCACATATCTTGCTAAAGTGAAAACGTTGTTTTCCGCTGGACCACGTTCGAGGTGTGGCATGGCAATGTTGTCGATGACGCGGTGCAGAAAACGAGCAAAGCGCAGTCGATTCGCTTCGGCCTCGACTCGAACCTTGGCCATGTCAAAACGCGGGGCACGCTTTGATCCCTTTGTCCGTTTCGATCCCTTGGAACCGCCCGTCGTCTGCGAGCCGCTGTTTCGATCGGACGAAGAGCTCGTCGACGGGGTCAATGGCTGCGTCGAGGAACGCGCTGGCGCAGATCCAATAGGACGGTCACGTCCAACGCCCATTCCTCTGGAAGGGCTCGTGGACCCAGCAGGAGCTACCGAGACGGGACGTGCGCCAGTCTTTGTCGCAATGCCCTCGACAAGTCCTGTCGTGGCGTCAATTTCGGTCGCGCCCGAGGCCTGGAGCAATTCTTCTGCTTCTGCGAGCAGACCAAGCCATTCTTGTACTTCGGGCTGGAGCATCCCGAGCGGGAGATCACCATCATTCTCTCCATTGGGGCTGCCAAGTCCTGCCGCGGAAGGCGAGGAGAAGCCATAGGCTCGACTCGGCGCGCTCTGCTTTGCAGCATTTTCGTGAACGACGAGGGCGAGATCCTCGGCGCGTGGCAAAGATAGGGTCGCAGAGGCGAAGATGCCGCGACCCTTGACAGGAAACGCTAGCGGTTCAAGGTGAGCAATCTCGATGCGGACATTTTGCAGGACGAGCTCGGGTACCTTTGGCGAGAATCTGACAATGATTTTCTGCGTATCCTTGGCAAAGATGCGGCCCTCATTTGGCGTGCAGCTGACGACATCGGGATCTGGAGAGACGATCCGGAAATCAAAGGCAACCTTTCCTGAATTTGCAAGCATCAAAGCTTGCTCCTCTGTAGTATCGTGAATGAGATCACCAAAGTCAAGACCTTCCTGATCCAAGGTGTAGTGGATCTGCGAAGCCTCACCTTTGAGAGAAACCTCGTACTCGGGACCACCTTCGACTTCACAGACTGCTGTGACGTCGAATCTCTGGTTTGCGTGCGCAAAGTAAGAGACCTCGACCTCTTGAGACTCGCCCGGACGGAGGAGGCCTCGAATCGGTCGAATATCAAAGACATCGTTGGGCTCTGGTCTCGAGGCGACGACGTTTTGCAGACCGAGCGGACGCTTCGAGCTTCCTGTAGTACTTGCTCGAGAAGTGCGCCCAGCATCTTCTTCGAGAAAAGCCCACGAGTACATGGTATCAATCACCGAGGTGTTAGTGATCCGAAAGCGCTGCGTCTTGGATGTATCGTTGAGCAGACAACCAAAGTTGAGCTCCGTGTACTCAAAGTCAAGATTCGGGAAATTGATTTGCGCGCGGATATCCCAAACATCCTTTTGCGGATGATTCTGGTGCGTGGCAGTAAGCTTTCCATGAAGCGTTTGCGTTTTGAGGTCATCGCTCTTGAGGAGTGGATTGAAAAGCACGTTGACCGAGGTCTCTTGCTCGGGATCGAGCGCAATCTCCCACGTGTCGACAGAAAAGGGCTCGTGCGTCCGAAGAATAAAGTTCAAGGGCAGCTGCGACACGTTTTTGAGTTTGAGCGGGCGCCGCTGCGTCATATCCGTACCTGGAGCCATTCTCTCGTCGGGGTTAAAGGTAAAGCAGAACTCAATGACGTCAACAGAGGCATGAAGAAGCGGATTGACAAAGTTTGCCGAGACGGCCGCCTGGCAAACGGTGGTAGATTTCTTCTCTTTGCCGACCTTGGTCGAGAGCACGAGGTTTTCGTCAATGTGGCCGCCCACCGCCGACTCACCGCGAACGGTAAACATGCAACCCATACGAGGCTTGAGCACCACGGAATCGGGGTACACGACATAGGTTGGCTGGGGTTCCTCTGGAATGCGAATGCGCGCTGCGCGCTTCTGCACTTCGGGATCCTTGTCGCGTAGGAGACGGTCTTGTTCCATGATGCGTTTCTTTCGCTCCTCAATCTTCTCCTCGAGCGCAAGGTTTGTCCACGAGAGAGTCTGCTCTCGGCGGCCGCGGTTCTCGAGCAAGAACTTCTTTTCGTGCACTCGATTGGTAAAGACATTTCCAAAATTGCAAACCTGCAGCTCCTTGAGCTCTTTGCAAAACATTGTCGTTCCGGTGCCCTTGGCCTTGAGCTGCATCACGATGGACTCGCCCTCTGTGACGACAATGTGGAGCTCGTCTCGGTGCGTTGATGCGTCATCAGGGCATACAGAAACTGTGCATTCGATGTCCTCGCCAGGGCCGAGACAGCCTTCGGCGCAATCCAAGGTAAATTTTGATTTGGAATCCTTGAGAAAGTTGGCGTACGGAGCCGCAATGAGGGAGCGGTTGTGCATCCTAAAGGATCGTTTCGCCGTCGTCAAGCATGTGACGGTGTCGAAGTCGATCTCCAGAGAGGGCTCCACAACGATGCGGGGCCCGCATCCGTGCGCCGCAACATCCACCATGAGAGGTGGCTTGTCGCTGCCTTGGATGCGTACAAGAAGCGGAAGTGAGAATTTACCCAGCTTTTCGACGCGCATTGTCACATCGACACGATGCTCGCTCATCGGCTCAATGGTACCAATCATTTCACTAGGCTCGTAGCTTGCAAGCGGAAGCGTCGCTTCGTCTTGGGGAACGATCTCGAAGCGAGCGCGGACGTCCGAGGTGTTGCGCAAAAGAAGCTGACGCGTGTATGGATACCGCAGGAAGCAGGGCCCAAACTCGAGGTGGAGATCGCCTTCGCGCGAGCTGTCTGAGCCGCCATAATCCTCTCCGTCAGGAATTACAGCTTGGAATCCATCCTGAGGCGCTTCAAGAGGAGCCCCTGCGTGGACGCCGACAGCGGCGACGGCACACTCGGCTTGAATCGGGATTGTACGTTGCGCTTGACCAATGTTGATCACATCGATAACAAGATCCATTTGATAGCGCGTCACGGTTCGCGAGGTGAAGGTAAGGGTGACGTTCTGCTCTTGTCCAGCTTCAATTGTGCCTGCACTCGGCGTGACTACAAACTCCGGCTCGTCAAACTTGCCGTCTCCGGGAACCCGAAGCGCGAACTCCATGGGGATCTCGGAGGTGTTGCTGATGACAAACTCGCGCGTGTTAGCGAACCCATACGCAATGCGGCCAAAAGCGAACTCGGCAACGTTTACGTCGAATGTGGGTCCAACGACATTGCCTTTGACACGCGCGCGGAGCTTATCGTTGCTTCCAGTCATAGAAAAGGTGATGATCTCAGAGAAGGCGCCGAGCTTGCCGGAACAAAAGTCAATTTGCAGCTTTTTGGTCTCGCCGACCTCGAGCGTGCCCATGCTCGGGGAGAAGGTGAGCGCGCTGGCCAGATCCTCACTTGGCGCGTCTAGTAGATACTCGCAGCGGATGTCACCGCGATTTTCAATTTCGATGGAATGCGTGTGCTCGGATCCAATGAAGACGGTCCCAAAGTCGACAATGGCTGCCGAGAAGGCAGCTTTAGGACCAATTCCTTGGCCGAGAATTTTGAGTGGGATGCGATTTTCGCGGCCAGTGACGGCTAAGCAAGCGATAGAGGCATAGTCGGCTGCGATGAGCGGCGAAAAACTAATGGTGACTTCCTTTGCGGAGTGCGACCATACCTGGCCAGTGAGGGGCTCAATACGAAAGTTTTCGTCGGCAAAAAGCATTGCGTCGTCCTCCACGGCTCGTCGCAAATGTCTGTACTTTTGCTTGAGAAGAATCGGGTTTGCTGTGGCGGCCTCGATGGCTTCAAGGCGGTCAAGTTCCTGGAGAAGCCGCGTTTTTTCGTTGCCGTCCTCGAGAGCAGTGGCGAAAGACTTCCACTCAAAGTCCACAGGAATGTCCGAGTCGTTGCTAATGAGAACTGTGCACGTGGACATGAGAGAAATGTACGCGGGGTCAACCTCTGCAACGGGCTTGTCAATGGACACGTTGATGGACTCTGTCGATCCGTGAACATGAACGTATGATGCTTGGCCATTTTCGTAAGCGACCTCCATCTCGCCATCGAACTCGGCGCAGTAGTCCGAGTTGAATGTAACTGTGACTTGCACGGATTCATGCATGGCGAGAAAACCCGCGCGCGGACGCACGTCAAAGGGTTCTGTGGCTCGCAGCGCGAATCGCGTGTCTCGCTCGCCAATGTTGCGAACCAAAAAGGTGCGCTCGTTTTCATGGTTAACGGGGCAGGTTCCAAATCCGATTTCATCGGGAAAGTCCATGCAGGCCCAAGGTCCGAGAGCGCTGATTTCGACGAGAAACTTTTCGCGCTCTGTGACGCAAACGAGCTTTTCCCTGTAGTCTCGCTTCCCGTGCGGCTTGAAGGTGACCTCAAAACTAACTTCCATACCGGGTGCAATTCTATCATTTGCTCGCAGGTTGGGACGCACAGAAAAGTTTGGCCCATCGAGTGCCTCGACGCGCATTCGGCGCGGAACGCTGTCGTTGTTGCGAAAGTAGAGTGTTTGTCTGTACACGCCGTACTCGGTGTAGTCCTTAAATTGCATGTGGAGAGGGTAAGGCTGAAAGATTGGCTCGTCGAGGGGCACCGTACACCCTTCGGCGTTCGGGTCTTTGATAAATTCGACAATTTCTGGTACTGGAAATCGATTTCTGCGTCCTCCACCGAGACCTTGGTCGCTGGAGGCCGTGCTGAGCTCTTGGGTTAACATGCTAGGCGTAGGCTTGTACAAGTGTGCCTGGCGCTCCTCCTCGGCAGACATGTACCTCGGGTATTTGATGTGCGGAGGCAACTTGACCTTTTTGGCGGCTTTCTGCTTTTTCATGATGGCGAAGCTGTCAGAGGTGTTCGCGTCGAGCTCTTCCCGGCTATCGCCATCATGGACGCGCTGCTGCTCTTTGAGACCTGAGGTGGTCATCTTGTCCGCGTGCGACTTTGAGCGCTCATGCACTTCGACTCGAGATTCCATCGTGGGAGCTTCGAGTGCTTCGGGTCACGAGCGATCACGAAATCGTCAGGCTGCTTAGCGTCACGCGAAGCGTCGCGCGCGCGCGCGATCAGCACTTCCGCTTCTGCGCGTATCTCTGCCGCCGAGGCGCTACAGCGAAGCGGTCTTTTCTCTCTTTCTCTCTCTCTGTCTCTCTGTCTCCCTACGTCAAGCTTTTCCCCCTTCCCCACCTTTTTGCCTTGGTCTCTATTGTTTCGCCTTGCGATGAGCCACGCACGATGTGCAGGCAGAGTGCGAGATCAACGGTCAACTCGCAGCTCGGCACAACCCAATTTCGAAGGGGGTACATCAGAAGTTTATTACGAGCGTTTCAAATAACCGAATCATACGAGATACTTAAGCTTCAAAACGAAACATTTCTAAGGTATACCCCCTTTACCGGACAAACTTAGCTTGCAGTAATTATTAATGGCGCGAGCACTCAGCGGAAAGAAGAGCATTTACATTTGGACGAGGCTCAAAGAACGAGGCCCTCATTTGATCAACCAATTAGCGAAGCAAGCGCGCAAGCAATCAGTCAATGAATCGATCGATCAATCGATCGTTTGATCGACGGCGAGAAAGAAAACGATGGTACGAGGTAACCTGGCGTTGATCATCGCTACCATTGTGTCTGTGGCGGCGCAAGCTCACGGCGCTGGGCCAAGTCTCGACAATGCAGCTGATGCGTCTATTCAGTTAACGCGTACAGATTTGCGACTCATCGAGCGGTCTGAGGTCGAAGCACTGCAAGAGAGATTTACAGAGCATCCCGAACTTGTAAACGCCTCCTCGTATCGTTCCGGCGCTTGCTCTCCGCTGGCATATGCAGCAGCGTTAGGACACGCGGATGTTGTCGAAGCGCTAATTGAGCTCGATGCTGATCTTGAGGCACGATGTCATGAAGAGAGCGTGACTCCACTCATGTTAGCTATTATTTGTAGCAGGCAACATGAGGTGAACCACGCTCTTTGCCCACAACACTTGGCCTCAGAGATTCCTGTTGAAGACAAGCACGCAGTGAGCGCGGCGCTTCTCTTGGAAGGCAACGCTTCACTGACGGCGACGGATGCGGCAGGACGTCAGGCCATCCATCTTGCAGCTCTTAATGGCAACGCAGAGGTCGCCAAGATGCTTCTTGAGCACGGAGCGGATGCCTCCGCTCTCGACGCGCACGGATGGACGCCCATTATTTACGCTGCACAACGCGACGATGCTGAATGTATCGAAACGATCGCGCGTTCGGGCGGTGACGTAAATCAGCTTGATGGCGCGGGGTTTTCCGCGCTTCTCCACGCTGTTCATCTCGGTCATGTCCCAGCAGCGCGTACGCTTCGTCAACTTGGCGCATCTTGCGACAATTCCGTCACAAGTCAGCTCCCAGATCTGCTCGCAGCGCAAGCCGACCCTGCAACGCGCAGACGCCTCGAGGTCGCGCTGGGCAAATTTTGTCTTCCGGGTCACTTCCACGACGAACTGTAAATTTGCGATATTTTTGGTTATGTGGCAGAATTTTAAGCTCTCTCTCTTGTGTCAATCTTTTTTTTTTCTTGTATACGCGACAAAGGCGACCCTTGCTAGGGCTGGGATGCACGCCTTTCAGGTTTGCGCGCGTTTCGACGGAATAAGTTCGCTGTCGCCGAGCATCACTCACGCGGCACGCGGACGAGGATTCAGAATTGCGTCTGGCGCGGGCGCGAGTCGTATACACGCTCGCCCAAGTCGCCCTTCGGTGTCCTGCAATCGACAGACAGACAGACGCCCAGCGCCCGTCCAGTCAGGCAGCAAGGAACCCCCGCAACCCATTCACGCCTTCCGCGGCATTCCAGCTTGACGTCCGGCTGCCGTGAAACAGGCCCTTGCAGGAACTTGGAGGGGAAGAAAACGACCGCCTGAGAAGAAGCGAAGAAAGTAAAAAGATTCTCCTCTCCTCTCCTGCATCTATCTGCCTGCCTCAGCCTGCAACAGCAACGCCGTGATGAGGCGAGGCGAGGCGAGGCGAACGGAGGGAAGCAAGCACGCCGCCTCCGAGCGGGACCGAGCCGAGCCTTTCTACGCACTCTCCTCTCACTGCCGCCACCGAGACCAGCCGCCGCCGCAGCGCCGCCGCGGAGAGCCGCAGCGAGGCAACTACTTGGCCAGGCATCGGGACGCGCCCGCCTGTGAGAGATGAGGGACGACCTGTAAAGATAACCTCCGCCAATAAAATAGCCTACTTGTTCGCCACCATTCTCCACTTGCAGCTCCCCTCTCCCTCCCTTACATTTTTTTCCGAAAAGATCCGCTCCAGCAGTGCAGGCAGGGCTCCCTGGGAAGCCGCCGCCGCTGCCGCGCGCTCGCCCGCCGCCGCCGAGCCCGCCGCCACCGCTGGCTCCCGCGCGGCTTTGCGTCGCGTCGCGTCGCGTCGCGTCGCCGCGGCGGGCGGCTGGCTCCCGCGCGCGGCGCGGCGCGGCGGGCGGCTCAGCGCGGGCGGTTGCAACGGCCGTCGCCGCGCGCGCAGAGTTACGGGCCTGCAGCCTCGGCCACCAGTGGCAGCACCGAGCAAGCAAGCGAAGGCGAGGAGAAGATACGGAAGCAAAAGAAACCTCGCGGAGACGGCGGTATAGGGGGCGCAAGGGGGAGGAGGGCGGGACGAGGGCGAGGACGAGGACGAGGACGACGGGGAGCAGCAGCAGACCCGCAACGCGCCCGGCCACGAACGCACGCACGCACGCACGCACGCACCCGAGCGAGAGAGCGAGAGAGCGAGAGAGCGAGAGAGCGAGCGGCAGCGCGCGAGCGAGAGGAGGAAGCGAGGCGAGAAAGCAGCGCGAAGCAGAGCGTTGGTTGGGACCCCGACGAGGACAAGGTCAGACAAGATGAGCGTGAAGAAGGTGTACAAGGGACGCACGTGGGTGACCCAGCCCGGAGAATGGGAGCAGGAGAAGCACTACTACCCGCGTGCGCTCAACGCGCAGCTGCACCCGCTCGTGCAGTCGTTCATGTCGCTTGACAAGAAGCGCCTCGCCATGCGCTACTGCCACTTGCACCCCGAGGCGAACCAAGAGAAGCTTCTCGAGGTGCTCTCCTACAAGCCGTCCTTTTTCAAGTGGAGCGGTGCCGATCTCTTTTGCGTCACCAACGAGAGCGCGAACCGTCAGATGATTGTCATTGAGACCAACAGGTACGTTGCAAAGCTAGGGCTAGGGCTAGGGCTAGGGCTTGGACTTTTCCCCTCACATTTGGAACGACCGACAAATTGACTGACTGACTGACTCATTTACCTACATCCTGGTGCCGACAATGGTGACGACTGATGACGATAACGATGATGAGTCGTGCACAGCTGCCCGAGTGGACAAAAATCGATGCCTGCTGCCGGCACGAACGACGCCGAGTCTTCCAAGGAGACGGGTTACTATCGAATGGTTGCCGAGACCTTTGGTCCTCTTCTCAAGGAGAAGGACGCTGATCTCCCCGACGGTGTCTTTGCCGTCATCTTTGACAAGAACCCCATGGAAGCCACCGGCTACGCGCAGTGTACGTTTTACATCACCAGCTGTCTTCCTTTCTTTCTTGATTGGTTGATTCCATAGTGCGCTTTCCCCCTTTGCGACAACTAACGTTTTCGTGCTTCTCCTTTCCATTTTTTTACCCATGCTACAGGCATGAGCGACTACCTCGCGAAGACCGTGTTTTGCGTGGAGTTCTTCAAGCTCGACAAAAACCCGCCCGCCAAGTGGACCTCCGATGGCGTCCTTCTGATTCGCGTCAAGAAGGCCGACCTGGAGAAGCATTATCCGGAAAAGGTCAGCCTGAGCGAGCCGTGCACCGACGAGGAGTACTCCGACTACGTCTGGGTCCCTGTCAAGGCCGCCTTCCGGTATGTGACCATTGCACCCTGGAGCCGCATCCCCATCGTCACCAAGACGCTCGTGTTGAACCCGATCATTTCGTGCTTGAGCGGCGGCCGTAACAAGCTGGTGGCCAGCAAGTCTTACGATTTTCTCAATGCCGAGCTTGCCGAGTACGGTCTCACGATTCGTGCCCCCGAGACCATTAGCGATGTCTCATTGACCGAGATCCCGCTCTACCTCAAGTCGATGGGCTACGTTGGCGTCATCAAGGTCCCGTACAGCAACGCAGGCCAGGGTGTCTTTACCATCACGTCCAAGGCCGAGCTCGATGAGTTCATGGAGTGGGCCAAGGACACGATTTACGACCAGTACATTGTCCAGGCCCTTGTCGGCAACTCGACCTGGTCGAGCCGTTCCACGGGCGGCACCTTCTACCATGTTGGCACAATCCCGAACTCCAAGTACCGCATTTACGTTGCTGATGTGCGCATGATGATTTGCGCCACCGACGAGGGATACCGCCCGCTCGCCATTTACGCGCGTCGCGCCGCGGCGCCCCTTGCCGAGTCGCTTGACGGCGAATCGTCCTCGTGGGACATGCTTGGTACCAACCTGAGCATTGCCAAGCCTGATGGCACCTGGGACAGCGACACGGGTCGTCTTCTCCTCATGGACCGCAAGGACTTCAACAAGCTCGGTCTTTCCGTGGACGATCTTGTCGATGGCTTCATTCAGTGCGTCATGGCCTCGACCGCCATCGACCAAATGTGCAAGCGACTCCTCAAGCACAACAAGTTTGATCAGGCTCTCTTTTCTAGCCTTAACAAGGACCCTGGCTTCATGAGTGAGGTTTTCTCCCTCGAAGACATGGCCAAGAAGGAGGAGGCTGAAAAGGCTGCCGAGGCAAACTAATTCCGCCTTGTCTTGCGAGACGCTCATTGAAAAGCAATTTTACTTGTCAGAATGATAATTTTCAGACTTGATAAAGAACAAGGGAGCAAATCATGCAGTCATAAAGTCTGAGCAGTGACTTTTGAATAAGAAAAGAGAGAACTACGCAAAAATGGAAATCTCGATTGCGAGGGTTACGTGGCGATCACAGGAATTCTTTGGGTTTCACGTTTACTAAGGTAAATATTTGTTGGGAAGACAGTGGAACAACATTGTGTTTCCCACGCTTGCACGGATATAGAGTAAGTCAATTATTTTCATACCCTTTACGTTTGAAATGAACGGCACTCAACAAAAATCTGAACAATTTTTTGCGCCCTTCTCGTTGGCGAGAAGATGAAGCTCGGCAAACAATTTCACATAGACAAGAAGTAAGAAGCGATGACGAATCGCTTATAGTAAGCACCTTGCATAGCAGGAACACACCACCAATTCTTCTCTTCGCCCTTCTCTTCCGAGGGATTTGAACGAAGGCAACGCTTTCTTTGATTCGTAGAAGAGTCAGCTTTGTTGGGGAAGAAAGAAGCAAAGTCAACGTTTGTTCGAACAGGCCAATATAGTTTCAGAAACAATTGTCTTTAAGGAGCTACTCTCCGAGAGAGAGAGAGAGAGAGAGAGAAGCGACCACGTGTGAAGACTGCCACCGTGCGCACGGACACAGCAACGAATTTCTCCATCCTTTTGATATTGATAGAATTCTTGGATTGCGTTTTTTTGTTGCAAAAATTCCGCGAATAAGCGAATGAACGAACAAGAGAGAATGTTTCCTTTCGCTCGCTAGGTGTGACCGTCATCAACCTTGCCCTTGGGGAGCTCGTCCTCGACGTAGCCGAGGTGGATAATGCGGTCACCCGAGGCACAAATCGGATTGGTGGACTTGCCGACAACGATAGCGTCAGCTGGAGCCTTGAGAGTGAAGACAACATCGCCAAAGAGGTTCTGAACAATGGCCAAAATCTCGCCCTGCGTGACCCAAGTATTGACCTCGGGCCTCACACGAAGCACGCCGCCAGCTGGCGAGTAAATCCACTTGGAACGCGCACAAATCGTCGTCTTTGTGTGCAACGGGTTCACGCTGCCACGGCGCGAAGTACGGCGGTGCGGGGAAGGCGGCTTGGTGAGCGGCGAGAGAGGAGATGCCATTGAGGCACCCGCGGAGAGGGCCACAAAGCTATCGACGCTGTCGAGGCGACGCATGTCCGTCTTGGACGGCTCCTCTGCGGCCGCATCAGAAGACTCGGCCTCCTTCGGAGTCGAATCATCATTCTTGCCGCTTTCGGTGTTGGCATCGCCATCCTCGTCATCTTCCTCATCGCCAAAGCTCTGCACATCGAGCCAACGCAGCACATTTTCTACACCGTAGAGGGCCGAGGAAACAAACTTGTTGTGGAATACAAGAGGGTCACCGATCTCGACGGTAATGCTCGGGATGCCGAGCGCCATGGCTGCAGAACGGAGCGAGCCGTCAGGGGCTGTGTTGTGGACAATGATTTGAGGGTGCTGCAAGAGCGCCATCTCGTGGCTCACGGGGTGACGCATGTCGGCGCGCACGTAGAGACTGTTCTTGCGGCCGAAGCTGGCCGTGTGCATGTCGATATGGTAATCGAACTTTTTGATAATCTTTTCAAGCACGTGATGCACGTACGTCTGGCCGCAGTTGCCGTCCGGGTTTCCGGGGAAGAGACGGTTGAGGTCCTGTCCATCATGAAACCCGCGCTGGCGACGCTGGTAGCCCGGCGGGTTCAGCACCGGGATCGCCACGAGGGTACCCTTCATGCTGTCAACATCAATCTCGCGAAAGAGACGAAAGATGAGCGGGATGCCGTTGAGCTCGTTGCCGTGGAGCGCAGAAGTGATGCCAAGGACTGGGCCGGCAAAGCGACCCTTGGCCACGGTCACATGAATGGTAATGTAGTCACCCACCTCGTTAGGCACGAGGGCGAGCTTGAGACGGGTGATTTGGCCAGGCGGCAACGATTCGAGGGCCAGCTCCGATAGCAGGGGCACGGGCTCGTCGACTTCGAGCTCGTTAAGGCGCTCGCCCGCCTCGGTTTCATCGTACTCGATCTTCTCGTCGGGTCCCATGAGCTGGTCGATTTCCTCGCGGAGAGAATCGAGCTCCTGGGCGTGCTTGGCGCTCGACTGCACGACGCGCTCCGAGAGCTTTTCGATGCTGGCAACCACGTCGGAGGGCGTGTCGTCCTCGAGGTGCTTGAGCACCTTCTTGATGAACTTGTTTTGGCCCTCGTGGTTGATCTCGTTGTAGCGGGCGAGACGCTTGAGACTGAGGACCCACTTGAGCTGGAGCTCGTGGTCCGGGCCGTTGCCGCCGGCCTGCGCCTTTTCCGCGTCCTGCTTGACCTTGGTGCGAATGGTCTGCATCTGGCGCTTCAGATGGCCATCAATCTTGAGGACCTCGCGCTTCCAGCGCGGCTTGAACTCCTCCATGAACGCGTGCACATTCTTGAACCTTCCGAAGGAGTCGATGTGCGCGTTCAGAAGCTGCTTGAGCTCCTTGTACTCGAGAAAGAGGTCGATCCACTTGGAGTTCCACGAGAGGTTCTGCTCCAGCCGGATCGTCTTGCCGAACTTCATCTTGCCCGTGCGCTGCTCTCGCCGCCCTTGCTCCCCCTCCCTCCTCTCCTCCTCTTCCCCCTCCTCGCGCCGCCCTTGCTCGCGCCCGCCTCAACCGCCGTCGGTGCCTGCCGCGCAAGGATACCGGTTTGCTGCCGCAGCCGCTTCCTCTGCTTTCTCCGCCTCGCCTGCAGTGCTGGGTCAGGTCAGGTCAGTCAGGCAGTCAGTCAGGCAGGCAGTCAGTCAGTCAGTCGCCTCCCGAGCCAAACAACAACAACAACAACAACAACAGACAACAGACCTACCTCGCCCGGGGCCTGCGCGTGCGCGCTTGCGTGCTGGTCGCGCGTCTGCGTGTTCGCCATGTTGCTGTTGCTGTCGGCGCGGGAGCTGACCCACGCGGCGCGAGCTCTGGCTCTCCGGGGGGCATAGTAATTTAATTATCCGCAGCCTACTGTAGATAGCCGCCGCCTTTGTTGCTGTTGCCGCAAGCAAGTGAAAGCAAGCAAGCAAGTGAAAGCAAGTGAAAGTAAGCAAGCAAGCGTGGCAAGTGAAAGCAAGCAAGAAAGCAAACAAGCGCTCTTGCAAGTGCAGTGCACTGCAGAAGCGGGCAACTTGAACAGCAGCGGCATTCCCGCGGTACGAGCTGGCGTACTGCGCGAGCAGCAAGCAAGAGGCGGCTCCCCTCCCTCCCTCCCTCCCTGCCAGCCGCCGCGCAGGCCAGCCAAGCAGACGACCGGCAGCGCGCAGTGCAGCTCACGGCTCGTACCACACACATACCGGTTACGCGCTGCGAAAGCCACGCCATGCCAGGCTAGGCCATGCCATGCCCAACTTTCCTGCCATGGCGGCGTTTTGGCGGCTCGGCTCCTTGGCCTTTCTCTCCCTTTTCGACCTTGCGACGGCGGCTGGCTTTCGCGGCTCGCTTCCCCAGCCCCGGGAGAGGCCGGGAGAGGGGGGAACGTAGACCCCGACCGCCTCCGCCTCGCCAGAAGCGCCTTCCCGAGGACCGCGCCGCGCAATGAGGTCGACGGCAAGGCTGCGCTCCGGCGAGAGCAGCGTTGCGGGGATCGGGTGGTTGTCCGCGCGGCAGTTTGGGAAGTCGCTGCGGCCCCGCGCCAGCGCTAACATCCGAGGCTCGCGGAGCGCTGGCTCGAAGAGCGCCACGAGGCGGGCGACGTCTGCTCTGTCGGCGGCCTGGTCGATCGAGGCTGCAAACGAGGAGAAAATCGCGAAATAGGTAAAACAGGAGAGAATCCTTGAACCGGCGCAGGTCTGGACACGTTGCCCGGGGCGCAACGACCACCCCGCACTTGCACTCGTTAAACAAGCGCCGCGCCGCATCGACGTCCTCTAGCTGCGCGAAGAAGGCACGGAGCAGCGCAGAAGCGGGCGCGACGAGCCTGCGTGGTATTCGTGTGCCCCAATCGAGCTCGCGGCGGATGAGGATCCCGAAAACGGTTTGCATCGTCTTTGCCACTGCGGAGGAGATGAGGTCATGCGCGCACCGGCCGTATCCAATGAGTTTCTGAGCAAGCTGCATGCTCACGAGCTTGTCCGGGCTGGAGACACCCTGCTCAACGCCCGGCATGATGCCAATGAGTGCAGCGAGCCACGCGTCCTTGGATCCCGGCGCGAAAATGGCGCCGCGCCGCGCGCCAGCTCGCTCAATATTTCTGACCATTCTCTCGGCGTCTGCGAGGGACTGCCATCAACATGCCTTGCGCCCGACGAAATTTCTTGACGCCGCGCATGATCTCGGCGCTCGTCGGGGCGTAGCATGGCGCGCCGCCGCCAAGCCCGAACCAAGGCAGTGGCTTGGTCCTCGCCCCAGGTCTTGCCCCACGCGAGAGATCGCCAAGCAAGCGCTCGTCCGCGGCCCCCAATTCTCAGCACCTTTCCCCGTCTGCAAAGACGTGCAGATTCTACTTACTATACTCTCGTAATAAGAAAGAGAAGGGGGGAAACTGCTCCAGCCGAAGAGGGCAGACCAGCAATCGAGGATAGAGGGAGAGCGAGGGCGGCGCGGACGGCGACGAGGAGGGAGAGAGAGGGAAACGGGGGGAAAGGCACGCGCGCGGGGGGAGAGCGAACGCGACGACCCGAAGGCGCCACCAACATGCATGCACTCGTTCAAGAAATAGGTTTCCGTCACAACTAAGGGCGGTGCGCGGATCACTAGGCCTACCAATCAGAGTGTTTGGTATAGCCTACTGGTTTTTAAAATTATACTATCAATCCGAGAGTGCCAAACACTCTGAAAATTCTTTTTAGAGTGTTTGTACAACCTACGGTTCAACGGGGGCGCTTTTGGTTATCCCTGACAACTACGTCACCCACGCCAACCTGCAGGGCAATCACAAAGGACTTCGGGCAGTGAGCCAGTTCCCTGGTCCCATTTGTCTTGCTTCGATCCTGGAACCCAGTGGCGTATCAGCCATGTTCCTCGTTGTGGAATTGCTGGAGGCACAGATCAAGAGCGATACCGGCGAATTATCTTCCGAAAAGATGGTCAAAGCATACGAGCCTTTCACCATCGCGAACGATGATTCGCTGGACTATGGTCGTATTGCTCGGGTCACCGCGGACCTGGAAAGTCCATTCACAGTGCAATAAATAATAATAAGCAACAAAAAAACTAGAGAACAAAAAAGAAAAGAAGAGGAGAGAAAGCCGTGCGCGCGAGCGCGCATCAGGTCTTACAGTGGCCTTTCGGCGCGCGAGAGAAGACGCGATCGAAGTCTTCGCAGTCCTTCTCCAAATCGCGGATAGACGCATCAATCTTGGCCTGAGCGAAGTCGATGATGCGCACGGTGCCAGCATCGTCCACGACAAAGTTCCGCAGCAGCACGTCGCGGTGCGCGACGCGAACCGCGTGCACAGCCATGAGCGCCGCCCAGGCCTTCTCTCGAACGTCCTCGCTCACGGTGCTAGAATCGAGCGACTTGCCAGCGTAGGTGGTTGCGACGATGAGGTCGTTGAAGATGTGGCGGCCGCCGTACAGGTACCAGGGCACGTGCGTCCCCCAGAGGGAGCGCAGCTCGCAGTAGACGTCCATCTCGTGCCAAAAGGCAGACTCAGCCATGTGCGTTTCTTCCGGGGTTTTCGCCGGGGTCATGACCTTGACGACCGTGTCGACGCCGCCCGTGTCGACGCGGATCGTGAAGCCATACTGGCCTTCGGGGTACTGCTCGATGACGTCCAGCAGGCCTCCCGCGTAGGGAAAGCTAAGGTCGCTCTTGAGCGGGAGAAGCTCGCGCAGGGCCTCTTTGTCCCCAAGCGAGGCGGCGTCGGTCTGAACGCTAGGCGGAGCGGCTCCGCGACGCCCGCCACTTGCCGCTGCCCCCGCACTGACGTGATAACCTAACCTAACCGACGCCAGACGTCGGCCCAATCGGGATTCCCGATCCGAATGTCCGTCTGGCAAATGGCCCGCAAATGCTCCTCGTCGAGCGTCAGGCGCGCCGCGCTGACCAAGTTGCGGCGCAGCATGCACGCGTACGCATGTCGCATCGATCCGCGACCCGTCGCCGTCGAGAGGAACGAGTCCGAAATGTGCAAGACGTTGTCGTTGTCAATCTTGAAGAACCAAGTCCTGTCGGTGGTGGAGAGAACGCCGTACCTGCAGAAAGAGCGTAGCATGTGAACGTAGATTTGGATAATTGGATAGCGAAACCGCACAGAGCTTTCCCGGTCAGGGAATCCTTCTCCCAGTTCCCAATAGTCGACCAGGTCGTCGCAAGCCATCTCCCAGGCGTTGTTCACAATTTCCTTGGCCTCGTCGAGAGAATCAGACGCACCTCGCGCGTACGACTCGGCGAGATCGTCAAGATCGTCTTCGGTCAGGCCATAGGGAAACTTCCCAGGCGACTTGTGCTCGTGCACGAGGAAGCGCGCGCGGCTCCGATCTCCCGGGATGAAAATGCCAGCCCTGGAGCGATCAACGCCGATGCCCATTTCCCGAGACCACACAATGTCCACCCGGTGCCCAATGCCCGGCGCCTCTGGTTCGACGTCAACATCAAAGGGCTTCCATCCGTTTGGCGCGGTGTCTGAATCAGGTGCTAACGCCTCACGCATCGCTCGGTTCACGAAATCGTCATTGAAGCGATCGACTGCTCCTTGCTCGGTGATTCTATGAACACGCCTGTTATTCGTTAGAAACGCAAACTCCACGACGGGGACGTCGCCGAAGCCGGCCTCCTGCCTGAATGTATCCCATCCAACCTCGTCGCGGAAATCCTGCCAGCGGGTCACACGCTTGGGGAACAGGTCGAGGCGAGCTTGCACGCCGCTCTGAGGCGCAAGACCTCCGCGGCTCCTCGACGAGGACTGCGAGCTTGCGCGGCTTCTCGGGGCCAGATCGTTATTGAAAAAATTGGGATCAACTTGCTCGACGCGTTGCATCAACTCTGCCTCGTATGCATCAAGATGAGCGACCATCGAGGCGCGTTCCATTGGCGTGTCAAGAAGGACCTCGGCAAAAGGCTTCGTGGTCGCCATCGCGCCGCCCTTCCTCCCTCTCCCACGCGCGCTCGCGCTCGCGCGCGCTCCTCTCCGCGCCCCCTCTCTCTCCGCGCGCTCGCTCGTGCGCGCGCACGCAAGCCCTCCCTCCTTACCCCGCTCGCGTGCGTCGTTCTGGGTCTGCAGCCGAAAAGAAAGAGGTTTCCGTGAATCACTCGCTCATGGGGGGAGAATCACTGTTTCTTATCTTAGCGAGGAGTTCAGCCTGCCACTGCGGCGCGTCGAGCGCTTCCCGTCGCCGCGAGCCCGCGGGCGCTTCTTGTTCGCGCGGAATTCACTGAGGCGGAAGGACGCCTTTGTGCTGCGCAGCGTCGAGGCGAACTTTTTCGCGTAATCCTGCGCAGGAAAGGCGTCGGCATTGCCTCGGCGCAGGGCAAATCTCGCGAGCACATTCAGGGTCTCCCAGCGCATGTCTTTGCCTAGAAATTCCCCGATCATCGTTTCGCCCAGGCCAGTGCCCTTCAGCGGCAGCGGGGAAAGCGACCGGCGAACGAGTATGTATTTCTCGTAGTATTCGCGAAACAGCTCGAGGAAGATTTCCTTCTGCCAGCTGGACTTCTGCGCACTTGGTTCGACCAAAGGCTTTTCGCAACGACGGCCGAAAGGGCTCGACGGCGGGGAGGAACCCGTAATCCCTCGGAGATTTGTCCTTGGAGATGAAATTGTCGACAACTAAGGTTTTCTGCACCCACGTTGGGCCGCGTTTCCTTCATGGCCGCATATAGAGCGACGATTCTGCTGGCGTCTTCCGCGGACACCGAATGAAAAGGGCGGAGATACTTGGCGATGCCATACACCGAGTGCGGCATGTCAAGAAGTCCTCCTCGCATCGGACGACGGGAAGTAACCCAGGCCGCGAGATCCTTGTACTGCGCAATGGGGATGCGTCGAAGCGTCTCGGCAGTCCCGTGCTCCGGGGAGAGGGTTTTGAGGTCGTAGATAGGCGCGAATCGGCTTGGCTACCGCCAGGCCATGGCCGTCTGCGGAGGGAAAGTGTTCCTGGACAAACTTTGCTTCGACGGGCCCAGGCGACGCGTTGATCTCGGCTAAAACTTCCGCTGCGGGTTTGCACTCTTTGTTGAAAAAGTTGGAGAGGAGCATCGGTTATGAAACGCGAGCATTTCCGCGTGCAAGAGCCACGGCTTGTAAGCACGGGTAAGTTCGCGCAGGACGACCGGGTCCTTTTCTTCGTAAACCCGCGCGATAATCGAGCCGTAGATCGCCGAGTAAAGAACGCCGCGGCTGCAGCGCGCCGAGGAGGCTGGCTTCGAGGTCTCGAAGGAGGGGTTGGCTTGGGTCGCCAGGATGCGTGCTATACGGACATAACCATCACGCGTCGATGATTGAGAAGGACTCGGGGCTCTGCAAAGACTTGCTCAAAGAGGACCTGGTATTGGTCTAGCCGAAGGAGCCTGACTTGCAAGGAGAGACGGGAGAGCGAGAGCGACCAGTGCCTCGAGGCTAACGCGCCTGGCCGCGCTCGCGGCACGCATGCGGCGCGAGGACATGGCGAAACACGCGAAGAGCTACTAGTAGTGAAAACGAGTGTCTCGACAAAACGGGAAAGCGTGTACGATGCGCGTGTTCGAAGTCGTGTTCACGAAGCAAAAACGCCAGAAGCGTAAGGTAGGTTGCGCGCAGCTGCAGCAGCAGCAGCAGCAGGAACACCAGGAGAAGACAAAGCAACACGTCAAAGAGATCTCGACTGACTGACGCAACACGCCGATCGAGCGCGCAGCGATGGACCGACGGCTACCTGACGGTCTCCGAGGAACGGAGAAAGCTCAAGTTGTACGCCGCGCCTGATGACGACAGCGGCGCAGAGGTTGCGGTCCGCGGTCGTGTGCTTGACGAACTCTTTGTGAACGACACGAACAACATTGAGGAGGACATTGAATTTGAAAATTATCTCGTGGAGCGCGGCGCACCTGTCGACCTCGCGGCGCTGTCGACGCAGGCCCCGCCCCAGCAGCAACAGCAACAGCAACAGCAACAGCAACAGCAACAGCAACAGCAACAGCAGCAGGAGCAGCAAAGAACGAATCCAACGCCTTCTCTACGAGCGCCGCGTCCGCGTTCGGACCTCTTTTCTGGATCCCTTGCGCGCCCACGGCCCGCCCAGCGCCCCGGACCACGCGCCCATGCTGCGCTCCTGAACAGTGAAGAGCAGCGTGGAGCGAATGCGTGTAATGACAACATTGCGCTAGCGGCGACAACTCATCCGAGTGACATTGCAAAGCCACTTCCATGTCTGCGGACTTCGAGCGACCTGATGGAACTCATGGGTTTTGAAACGCCGAGCAGCACGAACACTAATCTCAACAACCTCGAGAACCATCCGCCATCGAACAAGCCAAAGACGTCATCATCGCATCCTTGTACCCGCCCTTTTACCCGTCCCGCCCCATTGCAAAATGAGCGCATCTCAGCCTCGAGGGCAGCCACTCCTTCTCCCTGCCATGGTGGCGGTACAGCCCCCAAGACTGAAGCAACGTCCATTACCCGTCTCAGGCCCGTTGCCTCAGCTTTTAAGCGCCCTCGTGTTTGTACAACGCCTTCAACGACAAGTGAAACTTTATCAGTTTCAACGTCACGCATCGCTTCAACTTCGTCAAACGCATCATTGCTGCACAAACCCAAGCCGGCAACGCACGAAAAAATCGCCCAGCCAAACGTGGCAGCTCCAAAGAGCGTGGAAGCCATGCTACCAGCCCAAACTCTGCACCTGGCGCTCCGCTTCCGCCAGCAAGGCCCTTGGAATCTCTCGCGAAATTGTGTTCATGCATTTCCTGCCGATGACGCAGGGAACGAGTACCTCAAGGTCTTTCAGCAGCGTTCCGCGGACATTGTTTGTGAGGAAATGCAAGCTTCGCTCGACAGCTTTGCAGACTTTTTGACGCGCGGAGGATCGAAGAAACGTTTGCAGGAACGCTACGATGACAACTGTACCCTATTTCGCACAATGCCACGGCCGCGAGCATCGGACACGTCTCGTCGCCAAATGGGAAAATCCAAGAGGAAACATCGTCGCTACGGCCGGAAATCAAAAGTTGGTGGCGTCGAGGACGACGAAGATGTGAACGATCAAGATTTGAAAGACGAAGAAGAACAAGCAGGAGAGGGAGAGGAGCAGGAGGAGAAGGTAAAGCAGCCGCGGATCTTCTTGACTTCGAACCGTCTCAAAGACAATCGTGCAGCTCGTAAGGCTTGCCGCTTTGGCGATCTCTGGTTGGTCTCACGCACACCTTTTTCAAAGCAAGCCGTGGCAGACCATGAGCGCATTTGGGTCTTGCAATCCATTTGGCATGGTCCAAGCGCGGAGGGAGTCCTGGAAGTCGTTCCAGTGTCTTCAAACTTTGATCCTCGTCAAGTCTCGGCACGATGGCAGCAAAAGACGCGGGTGAGCGTGCTCCACGGTCCAAACCTTGAACATGAACTTGCCATGGCGCGCCTACTCGAGAACTTGAATGAGACAAGTTTGCCGCTTTTTCCATCGCTCACCCTGCCTCGAGCGCGCGAGAGCTTTTGCGGTCTCCTCGCGGGAAATGCGCGAGCGGAAGTGATGGCCAACAATGCAATGCACGAAGTCGCTGCACAATTCAAACTCAATCAAGATCAGCAGGCTGTGCTTCGCAGAACCAAGGCTTGGCTTCTTGACGAAAAGACGGACCCGGTCATTCTTGTGCATGGGGCGTATGGAGCCGGCAAGACGCAACTTTCAGTGGCTGCAATTGTCTTTTTGACTCGTGTGCTCGACACCATTGGGGACCAGACGGTCCGCATCTGCGTGGCAGCCGCGACAAATGTGGCTGTCGACAATGTTCTAAAAGGTCTCAAGCGACATGGGTTTGATGCATTTAACCGCGTGGGTAGTATTCGGAACATGGACCAGGAGCTCTTGGAGCACGCTTTGCATTACAGCGAGCGTGGTTTGGCTGCGGCAGTGCAGGATGCGCGAGCACAACTCACGGACCTCGCTCGCGATACGTTGCGCACAACGCGCAGCGCTGGGCCGAGCCAGGCGCTACAATATTTGGAAAAGACGCCCTTGACCAAGCTCGCCAAAGAACAACAGCGTCGTGAGATGCAGTGCAGGGTTGTAGGCGTCACGTGTTGCAGTTCCTCGCGCGAATTTATGATGCAGACCTTTCAGAAACCTGGGGTACGCACCATTTGCCTTATTGACGAGGCCGCACAGGCCGTCGAAGCCCTATCGATGCTCCCGCTCGTACGCACGCGCGCCCAGGTCGCTATGCTTGTTGGCGATCCTCTTCAGCTTCCGCCGCTGACGGCCACTCAGGCGATTCCGCAGTGTGCGCAAAAGTCGTCAAGCAGTACCATGCCATCGAGTCATGCGGCGCCCAAGCGGTACGCGGATGGGGCAACCTCCATGTTTGACCGTCTGCGTCGTCTTGGACGCGAACCTGTACGTCTCTCGGTGCAGTATCGCTGTCACCCACGCATTAGCGAGATTTCGAGCAAGCTCTTCTACGACGGCAAGGTTCGTAGCGGAATTTGTGCGGCAGACCGTCCAGCGCTGCTTGCCGGTCTTCCAGCGGTTGGATTCTATGACGTCGGAGCTGTGAATGAGAAGCGGACAACCGATGGCTCGTTTGTGAACGAACGCGAGCAATCATTGGTCTGCATGATGATCTCAAAACTCATTGAGGCTGGCGTGCGTCCTGAACAAATTGGTGCCATTGCTTTGTATCGTGCTCAAGCGGAAGCCATTGAGTCTCGTCTTCAGGCCGGTGGACGTTCAAACGGGGTCGCTGTCTCGACCGTGGATGCCTTTCAAGGTGCGGAACGAGACGTGATTCTCATTTCAACGTGTCGCACCTCTGGGCCTGGGTTCACAGCGTGTCCTCGTCGCGTAAACGTAATGATCACTCGCGCAAGGCATCATCTCGTCATTCTTGGCCGTCGCGACGCGCTCTGCGTCTCACGTCTCTGGCGCGATGTCTTGCAACAGTGCGATACACAGACGTCATTGGAAGGTGTGCTGCAGCATCTCAACGACGCGGCGCTCGAGGCACGTGAACATGCCTTTGACGAAGACCTTGAGCTGGAGCGCGAGCTGCATGGCGGCTGAGATGAATTGCGAGCATGGAACTTTTCCAGCGATTCTCAAGGCTCACAAGCATGTCATTTGACAAAAGCTGATGTACGCATGTCTTATTGACGAACCTCAGGCAAGCATGTCTCTTGACGAAAAGAAGCTGGAGCTCCTCGCCCGACAAGAGGCAGACGTCCACTAACTAGGCAAGAGAAAGAAAAGAAAAAATGAGGAAAGAAAAAAAAGGATCAAATGTCCGAATAGTCAATCACGGTCCGAAATTTGCGAGGCTGCTGCGCTTGAGGCCCTCCCATTCCCATTGAGGGGGTCGCGGAACCATCCGCGACCACAGCGCCCGTGCCATCGCCAAAGTGCGCCTTGTAGTAGCTTCGATCCTTGGGTTTGGCATAGTCTGGCAGCGGCGGAAGAGGCTTGTCGTCGGCCCCGAGGAACTCCTCGCGAATGAGCTCGCGGACAGCCTTGACGCGCGCGGCATTGAGCTGCTCGACTTGCTTGGTCCGAATGTGTTTGTGAACGAATTCTTCGGAAGCAAACCGCTTGAACGGCGGCAGCAGGCATCGATACTTGCCCTTTTCCTCGAATCGCGTCTGCGTCTTACAAAAATCCTCCTCAGCCTTGGTCATGAGCTCCTTGGCTCGCTCCAGCTTGGCTGCGCGTACCTCGCGCTCGGCCTGTACCTTTTCTGGGGCGAAACGTTTGAGCCAAGAGGCCACCGCCTCATCAACGTTGCGGAGGTACGTGGACTTGCGAGGCTCAAGAATTGCCTTGAGCGCCTCAAAGAACTTGGCATCCGCATCCATCGGCTTGTCAGTGTCTGCTTCAGCCTTCTTTTGATCTTCTTCGCCCTCGGCCTTTTCCTCGTCTCCACCTTGGTTGGCATCGCCGTTGGCCTTGGCCCGTGCGTCGGCAATGTCTTTCCAGCCTGCTTCGCGGGCTTCCTTTGTGGGGAAATGACGCAGGTACGGAAGCATGTTCAGCTGCGCCATCTCGCCTGCAGACACGTACATGCGGTGGCCGTAGTAACACGTGAGATGAACGTGGCGCAAGTAGCCCAAGATGACATCAAGTTCGCGGCGCTCGCGCCTCAACTCCTTTGCCTCACTGGCGTAATCGGACGTTGCCTCGGCGACATCCTCTTCCTTGTCACCTTTTTCAGTCTCTGTGTTATCCGCAGCCGTGTCGAGCATCGTTTGCACAGGTTCCGATTTCAAAAGCGCGTCAATACCGGTTTCGACGCCCCGTGCCTGGTCAAGTAGAAGTGCGACTTGATGTGCTTGGTGGAGGTCAATTTTGATGCGTGCAGGGCTCGAGACTTCCTTAAAGGCGAATCGATTACCCAAAAGGCGACGCTCCAGCACAGAGAGCTCCACCGTCTCTGGTTCGGCGCCCGGGGTTACTGGCGTGGCCTTGGCCTGGAGTTTCCCGAGGCTTCGCAATGCGTCGGCGCTCTCCTTGGTATCGAAGGCCACCCAGGCATCTCGATTAAAAAGGTTTCGCCCTGAGTTCTTGCGCGAGCTGCCACCATGCTTGTCCACGAGTAGCGGTTCGCCCAAAAGCAGCGAGAAGCTTGCTGGCGCGTTTTGCCCCACAGCAGCAGCAGCAGCAGCAACAGCACCACCACCACCACCATCACCGCCACTGACGTTGCTGCTTGCGAGAGCTTCGCGAACTGCGCTGGTAAGGGCTTGGAAGGTCACGGCCGGAGGCACACGCGGAAGAAAGATGACGTGCTTGTCAGCAAGCGGATCGCCAATCGCCTTGGCAATTTTAGGCTTGCGACCAGACTCGGGGACCGCGTCCAGCACCGGACAGAGGGCCTCAAGCTTGTCTTGCTTTGCTTCTGCAAGCATACGTGCAGCCTCCACAGAGGCGTGTTGGCAAATGGATTCCTCGAGAGCAGCCACGCGTGTCACATCGTAGCGGTTTAGAAACCACTCCTCCGTGCCGTGTGTGTCAAAGTAATCACTTGCCTGCTTGGCCTGCCATCCCTGAACGTATGCCTGGTACCCAGCTTCGGACACGGGCAAGCGATTAGTCTCTTGCTGATGCGCCCACGCTGAAAAGGAGAAGAGCGGGTCGAGTCCAGGTTGCTGCTGCGCGGGTCCCTTGGCTTTGCTCGTGCTGCCTGCTCCGGTTGCCTTGCTGCTTGCGCCGTCGCGATCACGGCTCGTGTCCTGTCTGCGACGACGCTTGTTGTCGCGCAGAGACGCCCGGGAGCGGCTACGACTGCGACTGGGACTTCTCCGCCTTCGCCGTCCGCTGCGGTCGCGCCCGGGTGACCGCGTGCGGTACGAGCGTCTGGATCTGGATCTGGATCTAAACCTCGATCTCGAGCGCGATCTAGACCGCCGCCGCCGGTATCGTCTGCGACTTGCACTTCTGCTCCGGCTGGACCCCGAGCTCATGCTTCTCCCGCGTCGCCTCCTGCTGCTCGCGCGGCGGTGGCTTCGTCGCGGCGAGTCGCGGCTGTCGCCGCCGCTGCTGCTGCTGCTGCTGCTGCTCGCGCTGCCGCCGCTGCTGCTGCTGCGGCTCCTGCTCCTGCTTCGACGGCTCGCGCGGCTTCCGCGGCTTCCGCGGCTTCCGCGGCCGCGGCCCCGGTCGCGGTCGCGCCCGCGGCCCCTGTCTCGCGCGGCGGCGTCGTCGCGCTCGTCGCGCGCGCGCTTGTTGTCCCCGCGCCGCGTCTCGGCCTCCATGCCGTCGGCGCCGCGCCCCGCCATCTCGCCCCGCGGCCGCCGCCTTCCCGCTCTGCCGCCGCCTGCCCGCTCTGCCGCCGCCTGCCCGCTCTGCCGCCGCCGCGCGCCCGCCTCGCCTCGCCTCGCGCCCCGCCCGCGTCGCGAAGACCAACGCCTCGCGAAGGCCAACTGCTGGTCGCCGCCGGCGAGGGTCCGCCGCGACCCCGCGCGGGTCGATATTATCATGGGTCGCGCCGCCGGCGAGCTCCGATTTCGTGCGCGGCGTCGCGAGGACAGAGAGTGCGATTGCTCTCCGTCGATGTGAATGCGAAAGCGGCGAGGGCGGCGGGCGTGGGTGGCTCTTGAAGCATCGTCGTGGCTTTCGGGACTTTTGCTTTATGGGGTACATTTTTGGCGGGATGAATGCTGCGCTGCACAAGCTCAACTCCGAGTCATCATCACGAGTGACGGACTTGACTTGTTCATCGGCGCGTCGTCATGCTCAGAAGCTGATGATGGCAAGGTACAGTATAGTGCTTGGAGACGCCAATGAGGTGTTCCCTACCGCGAAATTCTGTCTCGAACGCAGCTCTTGGGAACAGTTTTGAGAAGCGTCGAGAGACCTTGCTTCCATTCGCTGCCGTCGTGGATCTCGATGCAATCTAAAGTATTCTATTCATTATTTGTGTTAATTCTCTGTCGAAGAACTTTGTTGTCGCATGTGCTACTTATCAGGCTCTCTCCTCGGTTTTCTTGAAATAATGGTTTGGAGAGAATTCGCTGCGGGTCCCAACGTCCTGAAAACATCGCTTTGCAGCTAAGCGTTGATCTCTTGCGCCATGAGCGAGTGCAAGCGTTCCTGGCCATGCGATCGTCTAACCCTGTTGATAAGCTGTTTCAAGCCTTCAGGATCTTGTGGGCGTAAGAATATTCTGAAGCGACCCGTTTTGATCTCGAGACCGTCCTCGAAGTTCACAAGCTTCGTTACATCTTGGTATCTGATTTGAAACGTGGGTGTGGCATCTTCGCCCCCAGGTCCGCGATCCATATGATTTCCAAGGTCGCTCCACACACGCACAACGTAGAGTCTATCTCGAGCTGCTGCAATGTATTCACCGCGGAAGGTGGCGTGCGAGAACGGAAAGATGACACAATGTACTTGGTAATACAAGTAGGGAACCAAGACTGCCATAGGTAGTAAACAATAATAATTGACAACTGCTCCCAAGGGGACAAAGAGTACGAGCAGACAAAGAGCAGCGCATCCTCTGAAAAATCGCCAGGTATCTCTCTCTTCTGCAAACTCACCGCGGTGACTCAAGAGGTCCTCTCGATACGCTTGCGAATAATCGCTCAATGTTTCTGTCGTGTTTGTCGGAAAGTACTCGTCAAAGGCGACGTCTCCCCATGTTGAAAGAAAGACTTCTCGAATGCTCTCGTACTCCCGCTCAGCTTGCTCGTGTCCTAAGCGCGCCACCTCAATGACGGCCGTCATTGCTGAGTGAGTTAACGCCGTCGCACGAGGCGTATGACGGCGACAGCCCGAGCCACTCGCTCAAGGAGATTTGCGGTCTGCTGGCCTAGATATTTTTGCACACGCGGGAGGTAGGGGAACTTGGGTACCCAGGGTACCCAGGTTCTCTCGTCTCGTAGACTAGGCCCTACGCTGGAATTTTTTCTTTGATGTTTCGCAGGCAGGTATCGCGCGTGTGAATGGAGACTGTGCACAGCGCTGGCATTACAAGCAGCTGCACTAGCCTCTCGCGTGCTGCTTTTGACATCATCTTTCGCACTTTACATTTTGCAGCGCGTGCAACATCATTTATGGCACGAAAGCCATCCGTTCGTTTATACCATGGCAAGGCATGGCATGGCATGGCACGAGTGGCAGGGAATTAATGGCTCGCCGTACTTCGTGCCCTAGGCCTAGTGTGTGTGTGCGCGCGCGCGTGTGTGTGTGTGGCCTGATGGCGTGGATGACCGACCGCTGGGTCAATCATGCCTGACCATCCGCCAGAGAGCCCAAGGCTAATCCCCCCAAAAAATAATTTAGTGACTAGAGCTCTTTTGAGCAGCACACACAGACTGCCTGCTACTGCGTCTGGGTCGTCGAGAAAGTAGTAGTAAGCCTACTGCAAGGTTGACCATGATTATCTGCGCGACAGGAACAAGAGCAAGCCCTGATTTATTTTAGCCTCCTTTCCTTTGAACTGCCCGTCAGAAAGTTCTGCTCTCGGAATCATCAACAAACCCGCAGAATCAGATTTTCTGGCGAAGAGACGGCGAAGAGGAAAGCCAACGACATGGCTCATTGATCTCAGAGAAAAACACACAGAGAGAGAGAGAGAGAGAGAGAGAGAGAGAGAGAGCTCTGCTTGTGATAAGAGTGCGAGAAACATAGTCGCGCTGCTGGAATCGGGCATAGTCCTCGCGCACAATGTATTCTTTTCTACGAGGTAGGGGAAATACGACCCGAGAAAGGCAAAAGAAGGCGCGCGGATTTGTTCGAGTTGGTGCTGCCATCGCTGCGTCTTGTCAGCGCTCAGGAAACATCGTTCGCGAATGCGATTTTGACCTGCTGCCCGAAATTTGACAAAAACTTCACATCTTGCATTGCGGTGCTCGTCTCCGCCTTACATTTGCTGGCTTGTGGCCTGCGACCCGCCGGAGGTCCTGCGTTTTTTCGTCCAGGCGTCAAGTTGTATTCGACAAGTCAGGGTCACGAGTCACCATGTCAAGAAAAGCGCCCCTTTCATCCTGCCTGTGAAGCGGCCTCAACGAAGCGGCCTCAACTTCAAGCGAGCCTCACAGCTGGCTGAGCTGGGCGGCTCGAAGTTACATTTTTTGTAAGTCCGGTTCACGATTTGTCTGCCGGTCGCAGTGGGCTTTAACCCAAGAACCCGAGAACACTCCGCACGCTCTGACGATTCTTGGCTGCGCTGACCGCTCCGCTCAATGGACGATTGGATGATTGGACGGCTCGTCGCACCTCCCTCCTTCCGGCAACGCCTGCCCGACCGCCCACCCGCCCGGCCGCCAGCCAGCTCGCGCCTTGCTTGCTCACTTGCTCGCCGCCTGCCTTTTGCTGCGACAAATTGCCGCCCACGGTGCTTGCTCCCAATCAATCGATCAATCAATCAATCAATCAATCAATAAATCAATCAAGATGTGACGATGCGGCCCCAGTGCGGGACTACAAAAGCTCTCCCTGCCCCTGTGCCGCAACCCGCTCTCGCATGGCGCACGGCCTCGGCGTCCAGGCCCCGGCCCCGCGCGACTTTGTGACTCTGCGGAGGCTGCCAAGCACGTCGTCGCTCTCCATCGCCTCCCATCGCCTCCCATCTCATCCCATCCCGTCGCAGCCCAGCTCATCTCATCTCATCTCATCCCGCCCCGCCTCGCCGCCAAGCGCCGCGCCGCGCCTCGTCTCGCCGCCAAGCGCGCGCCGCGCCCGCGCCGCGGCCCTGCCGGCGGCGGCCGCGCTCGGCGCTTTCTCGCGGCGGCCGGGCGGGCGGTGACGAGCCCGGCCGAGGGTGACGCTCTCTGCGTTTTTGCTTCCTGGCGTGGCACGGCGTGCGTGGCTTGGCCGCCCCCAGCCAGCAAGACTGCGGCGCGGCGAGCGGGCGCGCGAGCGTGCCTGGTCTGCCCTGCGAGCTCACTTCTTTCCTTGCTCGCATTTGTCGCTCGAGGAACGAATGACGGGAACGGGTGGGATGGCAAGGGCTGGACGCCTTGGCTGGCTGGCTGGCTGGCTGGCTGGCTGGGCGCGCACGGTGAGCGATGGAATCCAATCGTCGTCATAACTTGGGGATAGAAAACATGCACACGAGACAGACAAACAGTCGTGCTTGAGCGTGGGCCTACGCTTGAGCTTGCGCTTGTGCTCGAGCCTGCGCCTGTGCTTGTAGACTTGAGCTTGCAAACTTGCGCTGGAGCTTGAGCTCAGCTGCCTCGGCAGGGTCAGCGGCGATGCATCACAACAGGAACAAAAGCAGGAAGCAGCCGCGGGGGGGCAGGAACCCGGAGCACACGGAGAGACGCCTCGCTCGGGCGATGCGACTCGCCTTCTTCCTCGAGCAATTCTTCTTATGCCTGGCCGGATGATGCTGCTGGAAGCCTGCCTGCGCATCCGCCTTCATCATGGCATGTGATAGTAGAAGGCAGGTGGGCCAGCGGTGCGGATGATTGAGAGAGAGAGGATCGAGCAGAGCGCGAAGACCAACATACCGGAAACGCTTGATCGATCCGAGCTGATCGATCGAGCGCGAGCGAGGCGAGGCGAAGCAGAGCAGCCAGCCGCGAGCAAGCCAGCCGGCGAGCGAGCGGGCGAGCGGGCGGTCGGTCGGTCGCCCGGGACACGCGCGCGAGCGCGAGCGCGAGCGGCGGCGCGATGATGCGCGCGAGCAGGACCCGCGGCGCGGCGACGCTGCGTCACAGCCAGAACCTGGCGTCGCACGGCCAGCTGCAGCACCACCAGGCGGTCCTGGCGCTCCGGCTCAAGAGCACCGAGGCCCCCAGCAGGCCCAGACTGCAGCGCCGTGACACGCCAAACCTGGCGAACCTCAGCGCCAAAGAGCTGCGCACGGACGTGAAGCGCCTGGGCAGAATCCTCGGCGGAATCATCAAGGAGGAAGACGAAAAGGTCTACGAACATGTCGAAAGCATGCGCCACCTCGCCAAAGACTTTCGCCGCGGATCGAGCCAAGAGGCATTCGACCAAATGGTCAAGACCGCCACCGAGCTCAGCCCGCAAGAGGCCAAGGACGTTGCCCGCTCCTTTTCCCACTTTCTCGCCCTCTCCAACTGCGCAGAGACGCACCACCGCGTCCGCGAAATCGAGGAACTCCGCCGCGGCCAGGACGTCCCCTCGCCCTTTCCCCCCAAGATGGACTCCTCTCGCGGCGCCATCAAGGCCCTCCTCGAAGAGGAAAAGCTCTCCCCGCGCGAAGTGCGCGACACCCTCCTCAAGCAGCGCGTCGAACTCGTCCTCACAGCGCACCCGACCGAGATCAACCGCCGCACGGTGATCGAAAAGCATCGCCGCATCACCCGCTTTCTCGAGGCCTCCGATCGCCTCGACCGTCTCAACGAGGGCCCGCCCGAGCACTCGTACGAGCGCCGCGAGCTCGAGGACTCCCTCAAGCGCGAGGTCGCCAGCCTCTGGTCCTCGGACCAGATCCGCCGCTCCAAACCCACGCCCTTTGTCGAGGCCCAGGGCGGTCTTGCTGTGATCGAGTCCGTGCTCTGGACCGCCGTGCCCACCTACCTGCGCAAACTCGACGCCGAGCTCGTGCGCGCTCTTGGCGAGCAGGGTCTCCCTGCCGAGGAGGCTGGCCTTCCGCTCGACGCCGCGCCCATCCGCTTCGCTTCCTGGATGGGTGGCGACCGCGATGGCAACCCCAACGTTTCCGCAAAGACCACCCTGCAGGTCGCAGCCTTGCACCGCTGGCAGGCCGCTACGCTCTACGTCAGGGATCTCGAGGAGCTCTACATTGAGCTCAGTATGAGCACTGGCTTCTCCAACGAGGTCCAAGATCTCGCCGAGGAGATCCACAACTCCCTCGACTCGACGGAGCTCTACCGTCGTATCATTGGAGATCTGCGCCGTCGCCTGCTCGCCACCGCGCAGCGCGCCGAAAAGAACCTTCGCGGCGCTGACTTTACCCCCACGCACTCGAGCACCAACCCTGCCAAGGAGGTCGATGCCAAGCCTCTTGAGAGCGCCGAGGAGCTCATGAAGCCCCTCAAGGCCATCCACGAATCCCTGCAAGCCTCGGGCCGTTCTGTCATTGCCAACGGACGTCTTGCAGACACCATCCGTCGCGTTGCCGTCTTTGGCCTCACCATCATGCCTCTGGATATCCGCCAAGAGTCCACGCGCCATCTCGAGGCTGTCGACGCCATCACGCGCCACCTCGGCCTCGGTGCTTACGCGCAATGGGATGAGGACACCAAGATCAACTGGCTTTGCCAGGAGCTCAGCACCTCGCGCCCGCTTCTCCCGCACCAGGTCCTCAGCGACTTTTCGAACTGCGGCTTTAGCGATACCGTCATTGACACTCTCGAGACTTTCCGCGCCGCCTCGCGCCTCGGCGAAGGCTCGCTTGGCGCCTATGTGATTAGTCAGGCGCAAAAGACCAGTGATGTGCTGGCCGTCGCCCTGCTCCAGCAAGAGTTTGGCATGGTTGCCCCGCCCGCCGCTGCCGGCGAGGGAGGCAACGTGCCGAGCAAGATGGGTGTGAAGCCCATGATGCGCGTCGTCCCGCTCTTTGAGACCCTCAACGATCTCAACAACGCTCCCCAGGTCATGCGCCGCCTTCTCAACCTCCCGGCCTACGTTGGCCGCATTTCCAACCGCCAGGAGATTATGGTCGGCTACAGTGATTCCGCAAAAGACGCCGGCCGCCTCGCGGCCTGCTGGGCGCAGTACCGCTGCCAGGAGCAGCTCGTTCAGGTCGCCAAGGATCTTGGCGATGTCGAGCTCACCTTCTTTCACGGCAAGGGCGGCACCGTCGGCCGTGGCGGCAACCCTGCCGTGTACCGTGCCGTGCTTTCGCATCCTCCAAACACGATTGATGGCCGCTTCCGCGTCACCGAGCAAGGCGAGATGATTACGCAGAACTTTGGTGATCCTTCCATCGCTCAGCGTATCCTCGATATTTACACGGCTGCTGTCCTCCGTGAGAAGCACTACAAGCACGTCCAGCCCAGCGCCGAGTGGCGTTCCACCATGGATGCCATTTCCGACACCTCGTGCGATCGCTACCGCAAAATGGTGCGCGAGGAGCCTACCTTTGTGCCCTACTTCCGCACCGTCACCCCCGAGCTCGAGCTCGGAGCGCTCAACGTTGGCTCGCGGCCTTCCAAGCGCAACCCCAAGGGTGGCGTCGAGTCGCTCCGTGCCATTCCCTGGATCTTTGCCTGGTCGCAGACCCGCTGCCACCTTCCGGCCTGGCTCGGTGTCGGTGCGGGCCTCAGCACCGATGGCTCTCTCGGACATCTGCAGACCATGTACAAGGAGTGGCCCTGGTTTGGTGAGATCCTTGATCTCATTGCCATGATTCTCTCCAAGTCTGATCCTCCCATTGCCGCCAACTATGACAAGCAGCTCATTCCGGGCGCCTCTGACGACGACTCGGTCAAGAAGGACATGGTCGAGCTCGGCGAGAGCATTCGCGGCAGCCTCAAGCGTACCTGCAACAAGGTTCTTGAGATTTCTGGCCACGATGACCTCAACATGGGCAACGAGATCCTCCAGCGCGAGCTTGAGGTCCGCGCTCCGTACCTTGATGCGCTCAACGTCATTCAGTGCGAGCTTATGCGCCGTCTTCGTCAGCAGGAGTACGCTTCGCCTGAGGAGGAAGCCGCTCTCCGCGATGCTCTGCTCATCACCATCAACGGCATTGCCGCCGGTCTCCGCAACTCTGGATAAGCTGGGGACGGCAACACCAAAACTTTTTCTTTCCGTTCCCGTGTGCCACTCCTTCTTTTTGCTTTTACGTAAAGTCCACTTCATTTTTATCGTATTCATTTCGAGATCCCCTCAAGCAGCATTCTAGCTTTCCTCGAAAGTAAATCCTTGTCTTGGAAGTTGCCAGGACATTATTGTCGCCTGCTGCTACATTTCCCGATTCTTTTTTTCTCACCATGTTGACAAGCTCGAGAATTTTGCGAGGTGCAAGGGCATTGTCTTTGCTTTCGTTGAGAAAAAGGGATGACATTGAGGATCAAAAAAGATGCATGGAACGTCATTTTTGGCGTTCGTTTTCAACATCGGCAAAAGAGATAGAAAAATAATAGAAATCCAGAACAATCATGATTATTTTGAGTCGCAGCACCCGAGACGAAAGAATTCTTCGCCTCCTCGCTATGCATTTCGTTGGTTTCTTGCGATGGACGACATTTTGATTTTTTTTTTGGGGGGGGGGGGAGACGCCGGCTCGGAGATAGAGATACTCCAAAGCATGTATGAAACCTCAGGCAGCGTCCTTTCAGACTGCAGCTGAGGGTCCGTCGTACAACGCAGAATGTTGATAGGTTACGTTCTCGAGCATGGATGGAATATTTCGCTTGTTTGTTGGTTTGTTTGTTCGCTTGATTGTTTGCTTGCTCATCTGCTTGCGTAAGCGTTCAAACAACACGGAGAGAGGTCGTCGCTTGCTCCGAGGCACTTTCTTGAGTATCGTTTTGGTTTTCGTCACTGGTAAGAAGCGAGGTCCCCTTTGCCCCGGTTTCCGGAGCTAGCTTCTCGGGGGCCGCGTCTTTGGCAGGGCTTTCCCTAGCATCTTGCATTTCGTCCGTCTGAGGCTGGTCTTCCTTAGTGTCACCGGGCGCAGCAAGGTCGGCGACCTTGGGCGTCTCGCCAGAAGACTCGACCTCCTTGAGCGATCCTGCAGAGAGAGACTTTCGAGCCGAGCCGCCGAAAACCTTGAATCGAAGCATCGCTTGCCAGGTATTGCGCAAGAGTGCGACCTTGCGCTTCGCGTTCCATTCCCGCATAGGCGCGAGCGAAGCGGAAATATCGACGTGCTCCTCGCTGACCAAGAATGGATCCTTGAGCAAATCCGGGATTTTCGCGCGCGAACCCGGGTCGGCGACCAGCATTCTGGCGACAAAGTTCTTGGCGTCGTCACTGACCGGATCCCACCATGGCGAGTCGAACTCGTAGTCGGCATTGCGGATCTTGTGAAAGAGCGCTCGGCGGTCCGTGCCTCGAAAGGGCGGGTAACCGCAGAGCAGAATATAGGCCACGACACCGAGAGACCAGACGTCGCACGAGGCATCGTAGGGCTTGCGCGAGATCACCTCGGGAGCCACGTACCCAGGCGTGCCGCAGGCGGTTTGAAGGTTCGTAAAGCTGTCCTCTTCGATTTGCTTTGCAAAGCCAAAGTCTGCGAGCCGAATTTCTGCGTCGTCTTCTTTGGACGCCAGCAAAATGTTCTCTGGCTTGATGTCGCGATGCACGACACCGCGTTCGTGGCAAAAGGCAACGGTCTTTAGCAGCTTGATCATGATGGTCCGCACATCCGCTTCGGCGTAGAACTCGCGTTCTACGACCCGCTCGAAGAGCTCTCCGCCCTCGGCGAATTCCGTCACAATGTAGAGCTTTTCGGCGTCTTCAAAGTGTTCGATGTAGGTGATCACGTTTGGGTGTCGCAGCGAGGCAAGGATTTCGGTTTCGCGCAGAATGGAGGCGAGTTCTTTTTCCTTGAGTCGAGACTTGGCCACGGCCTTGATGGCCACCTTGCCGCCGCCATCGGTCATTTCTGCTAGATACACTTTGGAGTACGCGCCCTGGCCCAGTTTCTTGACCACGCGGTACCTCTTCGTTTTGTCCTTGTCGCTTTGCGGGGACGGCGGGTGCGCCGTCGCAGGGCTGGCCGTCGCAGGGCTGGCCTGGCCTCGTTTCGCGCTCTTTTCTGGCGAGGCGGCCACTGTATCCTTGGCCTCCTCTTCCTCGTCCTCCTCCTCGTCCTCCTCTTCCTCGTCGGCCTGCTGCTCGTCGTCGTCCTCCTCCTCCTCCTCTTCCTGGTCGTCGGTGATGTTCCCGTCGTCGTCCTCCTCGTCCATGGTGTCCGCGCGTCCGCCCTCGCGGGCCTCCTCCTCCTCCTCGTGCGCCTCGGCGGCCGTCTCCACGGTGTCCTCCTGCATCTCCAAGCTCGCGGCCTGCTGCTCTTCCCGCGTCCGCTGCTGCGTCTGCTGCTGCTGCTGCTGCTGCTGCTGCTGCGTCTGCTGCTGCTGCCGCTGCTGCTGCTGCTGCTGCTCGGCCCACGCCTCGTCCTCGCCCGCCTCGTCTCTCCGCGGCGTCTGCGCGCTGCGCGAGCACCCGGTCCCCATGGCGCCCCCGGCGGCCGCGCCTCCCTCGCGCCGCGCGATGCTGCTGCCGCGCCCCGCTCCTCGCGCCGCGCGCCGCGCTCTGCTCTCCCGCGCAGCGCAGCCGCGGCGACCCGCGCGGCGCCCGGAGCCGCCGGAGGAGAGGAGAGGAGCGGAGAGGAGCGGAGAGGAGATGCGATGAGACGAGAGGAGATGGGATGAGCTGAGCTGAGATGGGATGAGACGAGCCGAGTCGAGTCGAGACGAGACGAGATCAACCCAGCCCAGCCCAGCCGACGCGACGCGACGAGACGCGAGAGGAGGCCAGCCCGCCCGCGGTCGACCGGGTCGCGCGCCGCTCTGCGCGGCTGCGGCTCTGCAGCGCCTCGCCCGCCCGCCCGCCGCCGCCCTTCCTCGCCGCTGGCGTTCGGCCGCGCGCACCTTCTGCACGCGCCAGAGTCTGCCTGTCTGCCTGCCTGGTGGCCTACTATGTGTATGTACCGTGCAGGCGCACGGCATCACGGGCGCGGGCACTTTCTCTCGCGGCATCGCATGTCGCGCGAGCAGGGCGTCGTCGCGAGGCTCCTCCCCTCGTCGGGAAGGGACGAGGCGCAGCGCGGCGGAGCAGCCTCGATCGTGGCGGCAGGCGCGCGGGGCTCTGCAGCTGGAGCGCTTGCCGGCGCTCGCTCAGCCTTTGGCTCGCGCACGCTCGCAGGCGCGGCAGAGAGGAAAGAAGGGGGAAAGGAAGATCAGGTCATGACAAACAGCTATACTTACGGGCGCACGCACGAGGGGCCGGCTCACTCGACAATCTCGTGGGCGAAAACCTCGCCAGGCTTGGGCAGGCGAAAGTCGTTCGGGTTGAAAGACTTCTCGTGCAGGGCAAAACGCTTGTTGAAGTCCTCCTGCTCCAAGTCCTTGAAAAACTTGTCGCACTTGTTGCCCGGGTAGGGGATCTTGCGCTCGCGACAGAGATTCTTCTTCTTCTCCTCGGTCTTCTTGACGATGCGCTTGCGCTCGTTGTCGAGACGCTTGGCCGTCTGCTGCACCTTGCCCACCTTTTTGTTCTGCTTCGTGAGGTCCTTGTCGTTAAAGTCGATAAAGGTGTGGCACGGATTGTACACGATCTTGTCGCACGACTCGGAAAGCTCGCTGAAAATGAGCTCCCAGCCGCCGTACTTATCGCCCTTGACCATGCCTTCAAAGGCCACAGGGACCTCGTGAAGCTCCTGCACGAGATCGTGCATGTCGGCGATGAGGCCATCGAGGTCGACGCGGTTGTGCGTTTCCATTGCCGGGTTCCCCGAGGTCTTTTCGAGGTACACGCGGAAGGTCTTGTCAATGACAAAGTCCACGCTAAAAATCTGATAAGAGCCGCGCCGACGGTGTATTTTGGTGCGCGTGGCGTGAAAGAGAAAGAGCGCCACCTGCTTCATCGATGACTGCAAAAAGGTGTCCACATAGTGTGATCCAGTCAGCTTTTCGCGCGCAAGATATTCCTGGAAAACGTCCAACGAGACCTCCTGGGCGTCCTGGTCAAACTGATACGGCGACCGAAATCCGCTCCCAGACGCAGTGCGCACGAACCCCTGTCGGAAAAACACCATCATGGGCATTGTGCTACCAATAAGAATGTAGCTCCGCACGTCAAAGAGCTTGTTGTCAAAGCCCGTGAATGGGTTTGCCACCACCATGGAGGCGAGCCGCGTCGAGTCGCGTGTCGATGAAACGCGAACATTCTTGGCGCAAAAGTCTTTCTCCGCTTGCAGCTGCTGCGACGACTTGAGCGTGAGCTTCTCCTCGCCCGTTTCGGGGTCCCACTCAGACAACACCCATGAGTCCGAAGAGTGACGAGCCAGGGCCTTTTCCAGCTTGGTACAGTCGCTCGAGGCGTCGTACTGAAACTGTGGCGGCTGGATCTTGAGCGCGTTGTACGAGCACCCAAAATTCTTGGCCAGCTTTGAGCGCGCGACGTACTGCTCGAGAATCGAGCCATCCAAGCCCGAGGCCCCCATGAGCGCGTTCAAATACGTGCTTCCTTCGTGCAGGGTATAAATTGCATGAAAGGCCTGGGGACGGCCGGCCTTGAGCTTGACAAGCGTGTTGCTGTCTGTCAGCACAAAGGTGGACATGACGCGGTCTTCGAGCGACTTGTCGTGCGGCTTGAGCTTCCATCGCCGCGCCAAAAAGTCATCCATGATGGCCTTGGGGCAGGCCTTTTTGTTTTGGCGCAGACACGTGTAGATGCGCCGCTTCCACTTGGTTTTCTTGTTCAAAAGGAAAAAGGGCTCGCGCACTTGGGGGGCGATGCGGCGAATGCTGCATTCGCGCGGAGGTCGTTTCGTCACCAGCGGTCCCTGGAGCTTATCCCAGCCGAGCTTGCCGTGCTTTGACTCGATCACGTCCACGCCTTCCATCGACAGGGACTCGTCGTCATTCTCGCCTCCTTCTTCATCGTCGCCGGCCTTGGTCTTTTTCTTTTTGCTGCTCTTGCTCTTGCTCGCGGCTTCTGCGGCAGCAGCTTGGGCGTTATCGCCTCCGCCGCCCCCGCCGCTTGTGGCCTTCCACAGGGCAAACACGACGGCCAGGGCCACGAGCACGAGGAGGATGCGCTTGCTGCCGCCGGGGCCCTTGGCGGCCTTGCCCTTGTGCTCGTCCTCGCTCTGCAGCAGCTCGTCCGCGAGGCTCGAGGACGACGGCTTTCGCTTGGCCTTCTTGGCCTTTTTCGCCTTCTTGGCCTCCTTGCCCAGCCGCTCCCGCGCCATGGCCGCGCCCCGCCTCGCCTCGCTCTCGCGCCACCGCCCGCCGTGCGGAAGGAGACGCGCAAGGCCGCGCCCCGCGCCTCTCTCCGCTGGCGCCCCGCGCGCGGACGCTCGAGCCGGGTCTGCCGGCCTCGCCCGGCCTGCGCCGCGCCGCGCGGCCTCGCGAGCGCGGAGCCGCAGTCAATCAGCCAACGAGAACGAGCGCGGCATCAGCCAGAGTACTAGGCGACAGGTAGGAAGTAGTTGAACGCGATCGAATACTAGCGTAGCTTACTGCTGTGACGGACCGCTAGCCGAGTAGAAGACAGCCCGCCCGAGACTGGGACTCGTCTCGGCTCGTCTCGCTCGACGCGCTCGAGGCCAGCGAGCCTGGCTGTGAGGCGTGCATGGAATGCAACGAGAGGGGGGAGGCGAGTAGGGGGAGAGAAGTATAGCGCAGAACCCGGAATGGAAAGTCGTGCATGAAGTGCTATGCTAGCCAGTCAGACATGCGGTACATAGATGCATGCATGCTATGCATGGCAATGCAATCCGCGACGTGGTCACCAAGCAGCAGACAGTGAGCACAAGAAGAACGAAATCAAGGTTGCCCTCTACAGCGCAGGAAAGAAGAAATGAAATGGAACATGACTTGTCGGAAATCTGAGAAAGATGAAAGAAAGTGATCATTGATTTTTTTTTACAAAAAAATCAGATTTTGGCCTTTTGAGAGCGCGAAGAACCCTCAATCTTGCGCGAAAACCCGGAAACCTGCTCGCGAGGAACTCTTTGAGGAGAAAAGAGCCACTGACCACCGTCGACGACAACGATGTCACCCGAAATAAAGGAGGCCGCCTCGGTGCAGAGAAAGAGCGAAGTGAGACCGATGTCTTGCGTGGTTCCAACGCGACCGATCGGAATGCCCGCGGCAATCTTCTCGTTCTCATTGCGCCCGCCAGAAAGCTTCGTCAAGCCCGGGGTGTCTGCAATAGGACCTGGGGCAATGCCATTGACGCGAATTCCGTATGTGCCCCATTCGAGCGCGAGCTGGCGCGTCACCGAATCAATCGCACTCTTTGCCGCCGTGGCATGCGTTTGGTACCAGGTGGCACTGTAGTGCAAGGTTGCTGAAATGTTAATGATGACACCGTTACCCGATTCTTTGAGCGCAGGAAAGGCGCAGCGGCACATGTTGAAGACACCAAAAAGATCAATCTCCAGCACAGTGCGGAAGGCGTTGAGACTCATCTCCTCGGCTGGGGCGAGAAAGTTTCCGGCCGCAGAGTTCACCAGCGTGTCGAGACGGCCGAATTTGGACACCGCGAGGTCCACGACGCCCTTGGCGTCCTCCTCTTTGCGCACATCCCCTGCGTAGTACGCCGTCTCGATGCCGCGCTGCTCCAACTTGGCGCAGGCATCCTGCAGGAACTGCTCTCGCCTACCCATAATGACCACCTTGGCTCCATGATCGCCCAGCGTTTTCGCAATGCCGAACCCGATTCCGGACCCCCTTCCCGTCACCAGAACGACGCGCCCGGCAATGACGTTCGCCTTGAAGGGCGAGTCCACGTCCGCCATTTTTTCTCCTCTGCCTGCCCTGCCTTGCCTTGCCTTAGCTTGCTTTGCTTTGCTTTGCTTTGCTTTGCTTTGCTTTGCTTTGCTTTGCTTTGCTTTGCTTTGCTTTGCTTTGCTTTGCTTTGCTTTGCTTTGCTTTGCTTTGCTTTGCTTTGCTTTGCTTTGCTTTGCTTTGCTTTGCTTCGCTTGCACCGAGTCCCGCTCTGATCTTGCTGGCGCTGATTCGGATCTGCTCATGGGACTCGAGCTCGAGGTCAGGCGGGTAGGACAAGAACGAGAAACACACAACATGTCGGACCGATTTTGCTATTACGGAGTCTCTGCTAAAAAGTAAGGGTCCATTTTATTTTCTTTCCGAGTGGCCCGGCCGGCGCTCGCGGGGCAAGGCGAGGCAATGCGGGGTAAAGATCAAGAACGCTCGCCTTAGGTGGACTGCTTCTTGTACTCCTCGACCATGCGGTCGCAGGGTCCCTTGAGAGCCTTCATTTCTTTCTCGTCCTGTTAGATGAAAAAAAAAAAAAAAGGGATCGTGGAGGAGAGGAACGAGATCGCACGGGCAGCAGGGCCAAGGCAGGTTTAGCGAAGGTCGGTTAGTAAGGCGATAGACTGCGGAATACGGCGAGCAATGGCAATTCACTTACAACAAGGCCAAATTCGAGAATGAAGAACATAAAGTGCTTGAAGCACGTGTTCAAGTGCGCAGCGGCGTCGAGCTTCTCAATGGTGGCAAAGTGCCGGTGGTAGATAATGGCAAAAATCCTGTGTCGGCCAGACCGGGGTGCAATCGAGACAAAAGCGTAAGTTAGTACCACTCACGGTCAATCAGAAAAGAAATCGTAACGGGACAGCCGGAACGAAGCTCGCTTGCATAATGGATCGTCATGAAGGGCGTCCGCGTGACCAACGAGAAAGGCGGAAACGCAAGAAAAAGCAGCCCCTGCTCCCCCCAAACAGGCATGTGAAAAAAAGAAACGTACCTAAAGAGCCTCTTGAAGATGTCCTTGACGTAGTTCTTGAATTCTGATGGAAAGGCCTGGGTTTCAGAGACAGGGAAAATGTCCTCATTGTTGATCTGGTCCTCGGTCCAGAGCAAAACAAGGTCGACGTATTCGGGCGAAGACACACGCATTGGTTTGGTCACTTGCACGCCATCCGCCCACCGGTACTCGAAGCCAGGAGGGAATCCATCACCAGCCTTGGTGTACTTGGCAGCATCGTCGGAAACGAGGCCGTAGAGAAGCGAGATTTCATTGAAGAAGTCCACCGTGTTAGCAGCAAGCCATTCGTTCAAATCCTCGTTATCCGGGAGCGTCACTGCTGCTCGCAGGTTGCCAGATCCCAAGGTTCGCTTCGTGTAAGCCGAGAGTGTGCTCCGCTTGGCGGTCGCATGCTTCTTCACAGGCCGCAAGGTAGACTTGTTGGCGCGAGATTTAAGAAAGTTCATCTTTTATTTTCTTTCGGACGTGCGCCACGGCCACGTTCTCCTCGAGCTCCTCCTCGACGGCCTTCCGTCGAGCTCGTTCGTCCGCGACGACAAAGCAGTCGATTTCCTCGCGCTGTACGAGGGTAACCGCCCCCCTCTCACTGCCGAAGCCGCGCGCGGGCTTCACGCCGCAACTCGACCGAGGCTTTCACGGAAACCCGCTCTTCTCCGCAGGCTCCCGACGCGGCGGGCTCGCTCGCTCGCTCACTCGCACGCACTCGCTCCTCGCGCGTTGCCGGACTCGTGAAGCGAATTGGCCTCGCGCCCGCGCCGAGCGCGCTCTGCCCACCCTCTTGTACCCCGCACCGGACACCGTGACAGTAGGTACAGTGCCGCTGATCAAGGTATACTGTGTTTGGTACGATATCGTACCAGACTAGGCGACATGAGTCACTGATCCATATGTGGAGCGAGCGGGGTCCTGAACAAAGTCGGACCTTTTCCGTGAACTGTGGTGTCAAGGCGCCGATGACGGCTCTTTTCTCCCTACTACACTCTCTATGTCTCCCGCGCGCACACCCCCAGGCGCGTGAGAGTGAGGCCAAATTTCCAATAATGATGAGTGCGAACAAAAGAGCAAACTCGCTTATACAGTGTAGTTTACCGGCAGAATCTCTCTCTTCATCACTGCTGCTATTGCTGCGATTGCTGCGTTTGCTTGGTTGCTATTATTGCTATTACTGCTCCTGTCCTTGTTCCTGCTTCGAGGTTTGCTGTTGTTGTTGTTGTTGTTGTTGTGCTTGAAGCTCGCGGTCGAGCTTGACGTAGTCGATTTCCTTGGACGCGGCCGCGCGGCGCGGGCGCTTGCGCTCTGGCTCGCCAGCAAGAGCAGCCAAGGCTTGCTCACGCTCCTTGACAAGATCCAGCTCACGCTGCTGCTCCCAAACAGAGTCCTCCGCATCATACACCTCGGTGCTTGAAGACTCGGTGAGCGCAGCAACATGTGCGCACACGGATCGCGCAAAGGGACTGATGATCTGGCCTTGAATCTTGTAGCCGCCTTCGAGAACGGAAACGACCCTGCCCTTAGCAGTCTTGTTCGCAATCTTCACAAGTTGACGCGTCAGCCAATAGTAGTCGTGTTCCAGCACCGAAAGGTAGCCCATGTTGATGTCGTCGCGCACGTGAGCATCAAACCCTGCCGAAATGATAATAAGGTCTGGCGCGAACTCGGCCAGCTTCGGCAGCACATGAACACGCCAGCTCGTACGCCATTCCATGCGGCTCTTGCTGTTCTGTCCAACGTCGATGATACGCGGATCGCCCGGCCCCGGCTTCGAGTAATCGCCAAATCCATAGTTGGCGCCGTCGCTTGGGTAAAACATGCCCACCTGCGGCGGCGCATACGGATCCGGGTCAAGTCCAGGCACGCGTTTTCCATAGCCGTGAATGGAAGCGAAAAAGATATTGTCCGGATCTTCTTCGCTCAACCACGGCTTGTACGTCGGCTGCGTCACCTGGAGATCGCAGAATGCCGTGTCGAGACGAGTCTTGTGCTCGCCGGGCACCACGTTCTTCACGCAAGCCTCAGTGCCATTGCCGTGATGCACATCAAAGTCAATGATCGCAACCTTCTTCACCCCCTGGTGTCGATAGACGCTCCTCGCGTAGGCAGCGCCGATTGCCGCGTTGCTGAGCAGGCAGAATCCATACGATCCAGCTGGGTCCAGCTTACTCGTAACGACGCCGCGCGGGCCAGCATGGTGGCCCGGGGGTCGCACGGCACAAAACACATTGCGGTACTCGCCCTTCATCACACTGTCAATGCCATTGCAAACCGAGCCAGCCGCGTACAATGCGGCCTCAAAGCTCTTGCCCGAAATGGACGTGTCGCTATCCAGTTCTCCGATCTCATTCTCGTCGAGCTGTGCCGCGAACGAGCGGATTTTCGACACGTACATGTGGTCATGAACCCGGAGAATGTCCGAGATCTCAGCCTGTGTTGGCTTGCCCCACGCCAGCGAAGGCGCCAGCCGTGCGGAACGCAAGATACCAATCTCGTCATTCAAAAGCACCTTGAGACGGTTCACATTCTCTGGGGGCACGTCAAAAAATCCGCGATTGCGCGTCCACGCAGGCCTGCACGTGTAGTGTCGCTCGCAAATCTCGTGCGCGAGAATCAGCGTCTTCTTGCTTGATCCGGGCGCAGACGCACCACCATTGGGCAGGCCGCCTTCACTGCCGAGAGCGGCGAGCACCTGCTCGTGGCCGTGCAGCCGCGCCCAGTCTGCCGGCACGCGGCCCCGGGCGTCTTTTCGCGACGCCGCTTCCGCGTCTGTTGCGAGGAGGATCTTGACACCTTCAGCAAAACCATTTGCAGCAGCAACATGAACGGGCGTCATGCCAAACTCGTCGCCCTGCATCACCAGCGCCTTGCGCGTCTCAGCAGGGACACTCTCATTGTCTAGAACAGTCTTGAGAATCTCACCGTGGCTTGTTCGGCTCGCAATGTGAAGCACATTTCTTCCCTCGAGGTCCGTGATTTCCCACTTGGTATTGGCCCCGCCGCAACGAATGACCGTGGCGAGAGCCTGTGGTTCATTGAACTCTGCGCAAAGATGCAGACACGTCCTCTGGAGATCGTCTTGGGCATCGAGATTAATCGTATCCGAGCCAATCGGGCTGTTCGCGACCACGGCGGGATGGTCTTGCGCAGCGAGGACAGTCTCAAGCGCCTCGAGAGCGAAGTCGCGACACTTTTCCACAGATCCAACGCCAAGGATCAGGTGTGACAGAGGAGCCAAGTTGCACGTAAGTCTCTTTTTCGCGCCTGCTGCCAGTAATACACGGAGGCATTCCATTTGTCGCCAAAGAATCGCAACGTGCAAGGCTGTGCAGCCTTCATGGTCACGCTTGTCCAGGAGTCTCGCGCGGTGAGTGGCTTCCCATTTGAGCAGTTTCTGATTGCGTCTCTCTGGGTCTTCCTCGTTGTCCTCCGCGATCGTCTTACGGTGCTCCAGATAGCGCACGGATGCCATATGCAAGTCGATCAGCCGCTTCACGGCCTCCACATCGCCCTTTTCCGTGGCGTTATGCAGCATGAACTCGGAGGCATCGTCCACCTCGTCGTCGTCGTCGTCATCGTCGTCGTCATCATCATCGTCATCGTCGTCATCTTCATCATCGTCGTCATCGTCATCGCCATCGCCATCGCCATCCTTGGCTTGGCGCGCCACCTTGGGCGCCCCGTCGTCGTCGTCGTCGTCGTNCCGCACTTGCGCGCCCGCGGATAGCGCACTTGCGGCGCCGCGGATAGCCCACTTGCGGGTAACGACGGCCGGAGCTCTGCTAAGCTCCTCGAGGGAGACCAATTTTATCCATCCAAGCTTGCAGGCAGGCAAGCAAGCACGCAAGCGAGCGAGCGACGCGAGGCCGAGGCGGGGCGGGGCGGGGCCGCGGGTCCTGCGCGCGCGCGACGCGGGCGAGGCGGCGGCCGCGGAGAGAGCTGAGCTGAGCTGAGCTACGATTTGGCCTGGCTGGCCTGGCTGGCCTCGGAGAGGCGAGATAAGAAAAAATGAGCTTCTTCAACTTTGGCGCCGCCAACGGGGCGAACACGGACGCAGCTGCGAGCGCGACCACGGCACCAACATTCTCGTTTGGGGCTGCCACCGGAGGGAACGAGTCAAATGAGGAATCGTCTTCATCGACACAGCAGCAGCAGCAGCAGCAGCAGCAGCAGCAGCGTGAGAATGGGGAGACTGACCAAGGTCCAAGCAAGGCAAACGACGCCACCGCCTCGAGCACGGGGGATCCAGCGACTCCTGAAAAAGGCTTCTCGCTAGCACTCATGCCACGAGGAACATCAGGCAACAGCGACGGCAACAGTAGCCCGAAACGTGGCCTCGGCAGCACAGCGCTAACCGCAGTGAAAGACTCGCTCTCGAGCAAAGATGTCCTCAAAATTGTCGGTCTCGAAAACCAGGGCCATGACTGGTTCACCACAGAGGCACTGGCGCTCGCGTGCACTGGCGAGCGACTGGGGGGTATGGGTGCCATCACCAGTCTCGAAGAGGACGATATTGCGACGCACTTTCCCGGAGATAGCCTCGTCAAACTCTTGGATGCCTTCCCGCGACGATCGCAAGACGCAGCGCCCGCTCGAAGCCAGGCTTCAGGCAAGACTCCTCGTTTGCGCGCCAACTTTGTAGATGAAGTTTGTGAAAGACTGGACTTGAGTGACGCTGCTGGCAGGGCGTTGGTGGCGCGCTTCCTCGGGGCAAAAGAAGAGGTAGGCTTGGGCATTCGTCGCGCCAACGCCAGGAGACACGAAATCCTCCGCATCGTCCGTCGTAGTAGCGCAAAACGCGCCGCTGTCGAAGAGGCGCTGTCAGACGTGCGCTCCTTCGCCGAGCTCGATGCCATCGACTCCGTCGTTGGTCTCGTCTCGCTCAGCGACGATCGCTTTCGCGCGACACTTCAGGCCGACATCAAGCTAGCTCGCGACAACAGCAACGAGATTGTCTTTGGCCTGCGCAGGAGTGAGAGCCTTCTGAACGAGGTCGAGCGCCGCTTTCAAGGCGAACAGTCTGCCTTGCTCAACGTCGTCGTGCTCATGTCTCGCGCCGCTGCCGACAACGACAACCTGGCGGCTTCTGATAACAAATGGCACCAATTCGCTTGCGAGTTCATCGATGAGCGCTGCGAGTTTATCATGGATCATGCACTGACCATCTTGGAGCGCAAGGACCTTCCCGAAAATCTGGAGCGTCAGCTCTTACGCATTCTCTTCCACATGCCCGTTCGAAGAGAGAAAAAGCTGCTGCTTCGACTGCTTCGGCCCAAGCGAAGCAGCCTGATCAATCGCGTTCCTTACGTGTCACGCATCCTCTCGCTTTTAGACCGTCTCCGCGCTGGCTACAGCGAAGACCTCAAGGACGCGGTCATCGCACTCGATGCGCCTGCCGTAAGTCTAGCCTGGGCCGCCTTCGTCGCCGACGAAAACGCATTTTCACGCAGCTACGCGGCGGGTTTCGAGTCTCTCGGCAACGTCAGCAAACAGACCGAGTTCGCTCATCCGCTCCTTCCCGTCGTCACCACGGCAATCGAGAACTTTGGCATCGACGAGCTCCTTGATAGCGAGTCAGACTGTCTCTTTGTGGCAAAGCTTTGTGCGGCGGCCTTTGCCGGCCGTCCCGAAGCTTGCGACGCCTTTTGGCGCAACGCCACGCATACGTTGCGAAAGCTGCTCGCGCAATTTTCACACTTTCCGAATGCCTTTCTCGAGCTCTGTGGCGCTCTTGTCGCAAGCGAAAACAGCGCCAGCTACGCATACGCGTACGTCGGCAATGAGATTCGTCTCTCCAACCTCGCGCTCTTTTGCAGTCTTGTCAAGCATCTTAACCGGGCCAACCTTGCGGCCCGCTTCGACATGATCAAAATTACCCATAACGTGGTGCGCTCGCACCTCGGCGATCCCTATCTCGTGGAGACGCTTCGTAATCTTGCCGAGAAGTTTCCTCAGCACGTCCTCACAATTCTCGCGAACGAAGCCGACCAGGCCTCTGCGTTTCCCGTACTCGGCGTGATCCGCCGTCAGCTCGAGCAAGCTACTGCGGCCGGCGAGTACGCTGGTCTCTTGCACGGCATCGACCTCATCAATATGCTCATTCTGCAGGTCGAGCGCGAGCATTACTCTTCAGAATTACACGTGGCTTTCCAGGATTGCGGCGCGCGATGCTCGCGCGCCGAGCTTTCGCGGCACCTCCGGGTCCTTGGCTATCACGGTTCCGTTGACGACGCCACGCTTCGCAAACTTGCTCCGTCTGGTGCTCCCGCTGAAGTAGAGCCTTCGCGGCTGATGCAACTTCTCAGCCTTGGCGAGGGCGCCTTCTTTCGCGTCCTCGGGCTCTCGCTGCAGGGAAGACGCGCTCAAACCCGGCGCTTCGTTTTTCAGGCTGTCAAGCTTGTGCGCGAAGTCTTTCGCAGCCACCGCGGCTGGCGCTTCGCTTCGCAAGCCCAGCGTTGGGACATTGGCACTCGCACAACCCGCATTCTGCATCGATGCGCGGAAATGCCTTTTGAAATGGATGGCGTGCGCGCTAAAGTCATGGATGACATCATGAATGACACCGCAACCCAAGATGCCCTCATTGCCAACATTTTGGCGCTCAAACTTCCTCGCGCTGTATTTGCCCAGGAACTTGTCGTGGCCTCCCTCGATCTTTTATCCACAATTCTCGAACTCGACGGTTCCGGGACGCAAAAGATCGCTCTTCTTTGTCGTCAAGATCTCGCGGCAACAGTTGCCACCTACATTGGCTTTCCCGCCGAAGACGATCGTATTCCGTGCGAGTTTCCTCTGCAGCGTCTCGCGGTCCGCGTTCTCGAAAATTTTGTCGTTTCGCTCGATGCCTTCCGGCGCGCCAAGCAACAAAAAGCAACTGGAGGCGGCCCCAAGGGTCGACTTCTTGGCGGTCTCAAGTCTGGCCCAGGTGTCGCGGATGGCATCGTTTCCACCGCGTCTACGCATCAAGGCAGTGCCCATGGCCTTGGCGGCGCGAGCGGTTCGGGTGGGACGAGCGCCTCTTTCGGTGGTGGCGCAAGCGGAGGCGTTCCAAGTGTCGTGGCCATGCTCTCCAAGGCGGCGATGCTTTCAGACGATGTCGCCAAGTCAATCTCAAACGGCGAAACGGCAACCTTGGGGCTTCTCACCACCTCACTTGAATTGGAACCTGGTCTTGCTGCCATGCTTTTGCAAAACGATGCAATTCTCGAGAATATACTCGGAATCTTGCGCGAGACAAGCAACTTTCGCGAGGCACCGAGACTATACCTGGTTGCTCTCGAGTTCATTGGCGCGCTTTGGTACAAGCGTTACTCGTCGATCATCGCTCGTCTGCTCGATTTAGAGCCCTTTTTCTGGGACCTCATGTCGTTCAGTCTCTATCAGGACATCGAGGAGGAGAAGTTGCTTGGTTTCACGTCGCAAGCCATCACCGCGCAAAAGAATCAAATTTGCGCACGCGCCTGGGCGCTCGAGATCATGACGTTGGAGATCGAAACAAATGGCGTAAGTGGATCGTTCATGGAGCTTTTGCGGACGCTGCGAAAGCAAGATCGCGACAACGCGTGGCTCAAGCAGTATCCGGGTGCCAGCGTGTCACGCCACGAGACGACGACAGCGTCGATCAAATCCTCGGGTGTCGATCTCTCGGCGTTTCGACGACATGCTAGTGCAATGGTCATGCCGCCCCCGAATGCCGATATGTTTCTTCATGAGCGCCGTCAGCACCGCTTCGGGCTGGTGGCAAGCCAGCAATACAATGTAGACATGCTCGAGCGCGTTTTCCCGGACGAAGAGGATCTCGTCGAGGACGTTCGCTTCCAAAACTGCATCCTCGCTCTTTCTGAGGCACAGCTTATGCTTCTTCGCGCATGGAAGATTTACATGGAGACTCGATGTTTGATTACCTGGGACGATCAGCCGGCGCCCGATGACCTGGCCTCGCCCATGAACCGCAAGACCGGTCCTGCGGACTCGCTCGTGAGCCGAACCCGCTCCTTGAGCAATGTGGCTTCCAAGCATTGGGGCGACATGACATCGTACACGCTAGTCACAGAACTCGCTGCGAATCTGCGCGACGCAGATGCCGATCTCTTTGACAACAATCATCAGCAGCGCTACCTTTTGGAGATGGCGGAGATGTTCACATCGATGCTTCACTTTAAGATTTTTGAGCGTGGAACGTCCGCAGAGAACATGAAATCGCTCCTGCTCGACGCGCGGATCGCCACGCCCCTTGCTGCCTTTCGCAAGCGCCCACGTGCGATGCGCGGAGAAAAGCTCGTTCTCGACAGCGAGGACCCATCCTCGCCCGGATCCGTGCAGCTCATCGAATGGATCTCGCGGTGTCTGAACAATCTTCTTAACTATGCGAGTCCAGTCGGTAGCAGTGACGCTGCGCAGACCCGAGTCTTCACACTCGGTGTCATGCGGTCGCTTCTTGCTGGTCTGCTCATGCTCTTTGAGGTGGCGGGCGACGACGAGGCAGACGTCGGACCATGCGCCAAACTCGCGAATGCGCGCATGCTTGCGCTCGACCCGCTGGCAAAGGTTCTCTCCAGGTATGCCGACCAGACGGAGATCCTTGATTTGTGCTTGCCGCTGCTCTGCCTCATTCTCTCGGGGCTTTCTCCGGAGCAGACGCTGGCCGTCAAGGCTTTGATGGATCAGAATGTCTTTGGTTTGCTGCAAAAATCATATGTGCTCCATGCCGAGACTCTCGGGCGCCGCTACGCCGACCGCCAAGGCCTTCACATTTGGCTCGAGCGCAATGGTCTCAGCGACCTCAGTGTCAAGGTGCTGAGCGCCACGGCGCCTTCTGCGACAAACAAGGATGTTGCGCCGTCGGGAGCGTCAACACGGGGCGACGCAGAACCCGACAACTCATCTGTCATTTCACTTGCGCTCTCGTCGAGTTCGCAAGATGCACTTACGATCCATGAAGAAGAGGACGCTTCCGTCTCTGCAGCCGCTGCGGCAGAGGCCGAAGCGGATCGCGCCAAAGGCGCCAAGGAAAAGGAAGCCGAGAGCCGCATGCGAGAGATTGCGCGACAGCTGGGATACAAGACTTTCGAATTTCGTTCAAGACATCGGTCTTCTCGCAACTATCGCGATCTCGTTGGCTCCAAGATTTCTTCAGGATACTCTGACGAGGCCGGCCTCGTTGATATGAGTGTGATCCACCTTTTTCTGGACTTTGGCATCACCAGCGTCAGCGAGCTTCGCACCTTGGACCACGCAGCGCTTCAGGAGATGGGCATCTACAAGCCCTCCGACCGGCGCCGGCTCTTGGACATTATTGACGAGCGTAGTGGTAACACCCATATCGGTGAGTCCTATGCGCATTCGTCACAGGCCTCGTCTGCATCGGGCCCGCCGTCCAGGCCGCCGATGGGCATGGAATCTGATATTCCCATGTCCTCGGCAGCAACCCCTTCCTCCTGGACAGGCGCCGGGACCAAGGGCGGCAGCTCACGTGGTGCGAGCGGAGGCGTTTCCGGAGCGCGCAGACCCATTTCGCGCAAGGTGGGCTTTGAGGCGGCGCAGGAGCTGAAGCGTGGCCTTTTGCGCTTGCAGCTAATCTTGCACATTTTTGGTGCTGCCGCTCGTGTCGATGGCACAGGGGTTGGACCTCACCTCGCACGTCTGAACATCCTACGCGCGCTCGCTACGGATCCGCTTCTGCGCGGCGTTGCTGGCGACAAGCCATTTCCTGCGAGCATGGACAACCGCGACAATGCCGCCTCCATTACCTTTCGTGGATACACGGTTCAGGGCGAGCGAGATCCAGCCCATTTGGTATGGTGTCAGGCACTCGAACTGGCTGCCATTCTTCTCGACAGTAACAAGACAAGCAAGGAGAATCGCAATGTGGAGCCAGCTTTTACATTTGTTGCGGCACATCGCGGCGCCATTCTTGCAGCGCTCCAGGCATACAAGAGCGCGGATAGCGTGCTCACCCTTGGCGCTCTCGAGGAGTCCCTTCGTGTCGTGGACTTGCTTCGCGCAATGTCGAGCCATACGCAGCGATGGCGCCTGCATGGAGAACTGTACGCTCCTTTGCTTACGACCGCGTGGACAATGCTCCATGAGCTGGTGGTTGGCAGTGAGGGCGCGCGCCGGTCGTACTTTTTGGAGGAGTTCGTCCGCACGTTCTTCACTGTAAGCAAGGCAGTGCCGCGGCTGTGCATTTGCACGCGACCCGTCACTCCACTCGAAGTGGACCAGGATCGGCAGCCGGTGATGGAGTCGTTGCAGCGCAAGCCTCTGGCGGGCACCCCTCGCGAGAAAACATCTATTCTCCGCACTTCTAGCATCATCGAGGAGCTGCGAGAGTCCGAAGCCGAGACTGCTCCTTCGTCTCGCGGCGCAGTTATATCGCAGCTCGACGATGGAGATATCTCCGTCTTGCACGTGACCATCGAATATAGGGTGTGCAGTGTTGTGCAACAGCTGCTCGCTCTACTTCGCTCGCGTCAAATTGTCAAGCACCCGCGTCAACTGCAGACCGATGAACACACGCTGCAAGTTTTGCCGCGTCGGGATTGGGGCAAGGCCATGATTCCCTTTCCTCTTGCTCGCGGTGTAGGAAGACAACAGCATTACTCGTTGCATCACTCGAACCATTACGAGTCAAGACCGCGATCCTTTTCGCATGGAAATCTCGGTGAGCACGCAATGCATGGTGGCACGCTCGGCACAGATGCTGCAACTCCGAGTGTAGCAACCTTGCTTTCTCTTCTTGGTTATGCCAAGTACCGATTGCATCTTGCGGCGAAGATGGGCATGTCTTACGAGGAAGACCGAGGGCAAGATTTGCGGCATCCCGGTTCGGAGCGCTGGCGTCGAATGCTCGCGTACATCTCGTCCAACACACTTTACGTACTCTGCATGTCTCTCGAGCTTTCACTACATGAGCGCGATCGTTTGACTGCGCAGGGTGCGCAAGGAGGGCATGAGGATAGTTTACAATATACGCTGAGCGAACAAATGCTTGAGGATTTGCAGAACCGGGCCGTTGGAGGCTGCGACAAGATTCAAAAGCATTTGAATGAGTTTAGCGATGACGGGGCGCAGTCAGACGCGAAGCTCATGGCGCTTCTCAAGTCGCGTATCGAGACGACTTTGAGTTTCTTCGAGGTTCGATCGGATGAGCCCTCGTCAAGCGACCAAAGTTCGCAGTCTCGGCAATATCATCATCAACAGCAGCAGCAGCAACAACAACAACTTGTGTTGTCAACGCCAAGCCACAGCATCGTTGAGTCATCGACAATGATTGTCGAGAAGAGACTCGCGGAAGATCCCAAGCAGCTAATGAATGCGCGCTCAGGTAAGCGCTTTCGAATGTCTCTCTCTCGTGACATTGTGCCACAGGGCCACGGAACACCAGAGGGCGTCGTGATATGGCTACCTGGGCCCGAGGACCACCCCGCATCATGGGAAGCCGTCTTTCGCGACTTTGGGATGCCTCGCGTCCGCTTCATCATCCCAGACTTGGGTTTGGAGCGTGTACCGGAACCGTTTGCGCCTGGGCTCCATGAGACTCTGCAACTACCCGGTGGGCCGAAGCTCGTTGCAAGCATGCTCGCGGATGCCGCAGAAGAAATGAGACGAATCAAGCTGCGATCGAAACAATCGGCGCAGGGCAAGGGAGGAGGAAGTCAATACAAGGATGGTGGTAAAGCGCCTCGGTTTCCTTCGCAGAGCGCCTTCCCCGCGATTCGAGAGCTCTTTGCCCTGATCACTCCGCGCAACGAGGACCGTGACGTGGCTGTAGAAGCCGCTCGACTTGTTCGCGAGGCAGTGATCGCACAGTTGCATCAGGGCGTTCTCCCTCAAAACATTATGCTTGGCGGATTCCAGAGCGGCGGTGGCTTCGCGTTGCTTTCGGCGCTCCTGCTCGCAATGGAGTCCGACCCCATTGTCATTGGCTTTGTCGCTGGTATCAATGCGCACCTCTCGTTGGCAAGTGAGGTTCTCGATTCTTTGCTACATTTGCTCTTGGTCAAGCCCTCGACGCAGGAAATGCAACTGCCCAAGATTTTGATGCGCAATGGTGCGCTCGATGTCAATGTGACGCCCGCGCTTGCCGAAGTTACTGCGCGGGTGCTTCATCTCGCTGGCGCTGAGGTGAATTTCGACACAGTACAAGGCTTGGATCATTCGCAGTGGACTCTTGATCAGATGAGACTTGTCTGGGAAATGGTGTCGCACCAGATGTCGGCGCGCAGCGACTCGCCTGCTCCCGACAGCAATGCTCGCTGACCAAGCACGCTCACTGCGCATGCAAGCAAAACGTATCGTGAGCTGATTGGCTGTCTATAGCTGTGTTAGAAATTCGCAATAACCTTTCATCATAATTGAGGGTTCCTCCTCTTTTATTATTTTTCCCCCGCTTCTTCTTCCTCTTTCCTTCCGTTCCCTCTCCCTACAAGCCTGTTTGTGCCTTTTGCGATTTCCCCCCAAAAGCACTCGCTTGCACGGTCTCATAGATAGCTTGTGCCTCACTCTGCATCCAAAGCAGAGGCAGCCGTACGATGAAATGTGCACATGCCTTTTGTTCGAGCGAACTTATCGCATTCTGGCTCAATACAGCGCCTGCCGCCTCCGTGGCGAAAACAGACATCTGGCTGACCAAGGCGATCCGCGCATTGCGGTTCGCGACAGCCGTTCTCACCGGTGTGCTGCAGACACTTGCGTCTGGGCTGAGCAGACCTTGGGCAGTTTTCAACGCTGCAGCGGCGCCCTCCACCATGACGAGCACACTTTCCGTTTGACTGTGCTGCCCTGGTACACCCAAGCCTCTTGCAGCGAGCTCCGCCTCCGTGCGCGATGCATCTGCCCTGCCCGCGAGCCATCTTTTCGCATCCGTGCTCTTTGCAGTAAAGCAAACTTCGGTGGTCTGTGCATGTGCCGCCAACCCCGCCAAGAGCATTGCAGCCGGCCACTTTGCATCGTGCAACGCCACCATGGGCTTTACATCTCTTTTGCGACACGGGTTGTTTCGTGCAACCAGCGATTTCGCATTGCTGACCGCCGCCGTGAGCCCGGCAAAAATTGCCCGTCAGAGCATTTGCCCTGCATCCCTCCCCTGCACACGTTTTGCTACCACCATGAGCTATGCAACGACCCCGGGACCTCACACGGTTGCCACATCCCGCATGCCCGCATTGAGTCGTTTCAGCTCGCGGATGCCTTCGTGGGCGCGCAGTGCTGTCGCGATTGGCGATATCGTGGTCTCTCTCAACGCCAACTTGCTCAGCGTCAGCGTCAGCGTCAACGGCAACGGCGGCCTCATTTGTGGCTTGCATAGGCAAAGAACTGCATGGAAGTTTGCTCCGCTCGGGCAAGCTGTGCATTGCGCATGAATCTCCTTCCTTTTGAACCGTACGCTGGCATCTAGAGGCTGCGCATCGAGGCTTACAGTGAGACTTGCACATGTTTCGGGCTCGCGCAAGCGCTGTGCAGCCAGGCACCTTGCACCGTTTTCCTCCGCCGTGTAACACGCAGCGTTTGCGAGATCGTGCTTGGTTCTGGCACAACCTCACCTCGCACGCACGTCTCTTCCGACCCTTTGTAGCTTTTGAGACATGAACTTTTTCTTCTATTTCGGAGGCTGAATTCTTTTGCTGTCGCGCGTGGATTTGAGGTCCATTGGTGTCCTCCTTTTCCTCGTCTTGCGCAGCAGCATTGGTTCCGACGGCTTTGCGTGCGTCGTCTCCGCTGCTGCTGCTCGCAAAGCTCTCTTCATCGTCCTCATCTTCGTCCGCCATCATCTCGCCGCTCAGCAGGCTCTCAAGCACGACATCCCCAAAGTCAGTTTCGAGATTCGCGCTACCGGCGTCGCTGTGCGCCTTTTCTCTGTCGTTCTCCACCTCCTCATCCTCTTCGCCGTCATCGTGGTCGTCGTGGTCGTGGTGGTCGTGGTCGTGGTCGTGGTCGTGGTCGTCGTTGTTCTCCTCGTCCTCGTTGACAAAGTCGTCGTTATCGTCGCTGAGGCGCCTCGTGACGTTGCCGCACTCGCCCTGCGCTCCCCGACTTCGCGCGCGCGCGGCGGCGGCTGCGGCGGCAGCGACGCCAGCGGCGGCGGCGGCCGCGGCTTCCCACGCGTCGCCCCCGCGCAGCGGCGGCAGCAGCGGCACCAGGGCCAGCGGCAGCAGCGGCGGCTCCACCTCCATCGTCCATATCCCCGCTGTGCATCCCGCGCCTGCAGCTGCCGCCGCTTCCGCTGCTGCCGCCGCCGCCGCCGCCGCTGCCGCCGCCGCCGNCGCGTCCGACCGGCGCGGGGGCGGGGCGGGGTGAGGATTTCACGCGGGTGGTGAACGTCGAGGAGTGAATGAATGCTCCGCGACGCAGCGCGCGCCGGCGGCCTCGATTGATGCTCGTGCTCGCCTTCTTCGCGGACTTGCTCGCTCGCTCGCTCGCTCTCAGGAGACCTGCGAGAGCGGGCGAGCGTCTGTGCGGGTCTCGCGCGGGAGGCCGAGCGGGCGCGGCGCGTGAAAGGCGCGAGACGGGCGGTCTGGCGTGGACAGACGGCGAGGGCGGATGTTGACCAAGAGCATGCGTGACTGCCGGTGGTGCATTTTTGCGCATTTTTGCGCATGTTGTCTCGCTGGACGCCATGCTCGAGCTTTGTGACGATGGCGACGAGGAGAAGGAGGGGAGGCCTCGAGCGCGCGCGCCGCGTGCCTCGCGTTCTACTGCGGGGGGGAGCAGCAGGTCCAGCTGCTGCGATCGACGAGGCGCGCGGCGACGAGAGATGCGAGGCATGGAAACTCGAGGCTAGTGCAAACAGGCGAGATGCTTTTATCTTGCGCGAAACTGAAAATGAGCAAACCCTGACGCTCGATTCGTTTGATTTCCCTCTTCTTTTCGTTACTTTCCTTTTCTTTCTTTCTTCCCCCCCCCCCTTTTTTTTTTTTAATTTCTACATTCCACTTCCCTTCCCTCTTGGTAGGCTGGCTTCGTTGTGGCAGGCACTGTCGCCGAGGCCAAGGCGCTTCGCTAACACCCCTTGAAGCAGGAGCAGTAAACAGGGCTCCGACAAACTTCTCTTCGATCTTGCGCTCTTCTCGTGGAGTCTCTCTTATTCATGAAAAAGGTTTTTAATTTCGAAACAAGGTTGGGAGGGTTTCGTAACAGAGTTACGTACTTGAAGAATTGACACGCCGCGCCAATGAGCGAGTGTGAGCGGAGCAGGTGGACTTGCTGTAGTGATAACCCAAGACTGCTGAGCTGTCTGTTCTTTTTAGATTTTGAAATCTCTAACACTTGGAGTGTCGTAACTTCTCTTGCACCTGAAGAATAGGAGTTTACCGCAGCATAAGCGCAGGTTCCTTTTCACAACGCGCAAAATTCAGACCGATAGGTCTTCAGGTATTTCGGCGAGACAAAACAAGCATTTACGACTCGTGTCGCGACGGGAATTTTTCAGAGTTCCTAGTGCATTGTATGATCTCTAGGCTAATTCCATCTGCGGAAGTCAGCTACTGAGTGGCTTGGCTTCGTTCCACACTTGCTCCCTAAATTTGATTGAGCAGCCATGATCACATCGCCAAATTCTTTGCACTGGTATTATAAATTACACGGGCAGCCTCTACGCAGCTCAGGATCTCTGCAGCGTTGCTAAAGATCCGCACCGAGTTCTGGAATGATTTCCGGGCTACGTTTCCTGACTTTGCCGTCATTTCCTGTGGTGACGACATCTTCTCCAAATAGTTCTATCGGGGTTTAAAACAAGCATGCGTTTGCTGGTTGCGGTGCGATCAGAGTCTTCAGGTGTCCACGGCAGAGAACAAGCATACGTCGGCAAAACGTGATGCGATCGGCGTCTTCAGGAGTTCCTTGCGGAGCTCAAGTCCACATTCGCAATTTGTAATGCGATCAGTTCTGTTTTTTAGGAATTCGCGGTGGAACACGAACACGCGTTGACAGCCCGTGCTGCAGCAGAGGAAACAGTAACCTTGTCCATCCGACGTGAATAGGAAGTATATAATCGCCCAGGGTCGTTGACTGTCGAAGGAAGCAAAAGTCTACTTATTTTGGCAAGAACAAGACCTGCGAGAAGCGCTGCAAAGCCCGGGTCAGGACTTTCTTCGCAACGATTTGATCGCGTTTGTGTCTGGACAAAAGAATCGCAGTTTGCGCAATTCTGGAGAGCCACAACCTTGTCTGAAGAAGCGAGCGACGTATACGCATGAACCGCACCACTCAGACCGTGCGCGGGGTCAATGTGAATCGAAGTATCGATGAAGGGCGCGTCATTCTCTACACACCATGCACTCACAGCAGAGCGCTCTTCACGTTCGCGGAGGCAGCAGACAACCAAGTCAACGGGGTACCTATCCAAGTCTCCGCAGAGTTTATTCAAAGCTTGTGCCGAGACGGGAGATGACATGGAACATACGCTGCTTGAATAGGAGAGATCGTGCGCAAGCGAGCGTGCAGCCGCAGCTTGCGTCAGGCCGATGTGCTCGCGTCGAAAACATGATTTCGCGAGACAAGCCTCGGTGACGACCTTGTCGTCGAGAATACCAAGCTTGCCGATTCCGGCGCGAGCAAGGCCTTCCGCAATAAACGACCCAACGTCTCCGGCTCCCACTAGAATGACAGTTTTTGGCTGCAAGGGCCGCACATGGGAGTGGCTATTATTTTCGGGCTCGCTCATTCTGGTCTTGGATTTGTTCGCAAAACGCTCCAATTTTTCGAGATCGAGTTCCTGGACTCTACGAATGACGTCGGGGTTCTTGTGCATGCGGGCTGCGAACTCGAGCTCTTTGATTTTGCATTCGAGTCGTTTCACCCAGGCCAAAACATCTTCTTCCTTTGCCACCTCGAACCTCGCTCGCTCCAATGTTGCATGCTGCGCAGTGTCCTCGCTCGACTCTTCGGCGTCGACCATATTATTAGATCTTTTCGTATCTGAAAAGAAAAGGCCGACTTGGGCGTTCTCGTGGCGTCCGCTCCGTTTGTTTCCCGTGCACAGTACACAGAAACAGTCGGTGTCGTCGCTGTGCTCCAGACCCGCGCTCACAGTCAGTCTACCAGGTGCAGCGACCAGCAGCGACCAGCAGCGCCACTCCCTCCCTCCCTCGCTCCCTCTTTCGCCGCCTTCGGCACAGCCGGCGACGCAGATATGCCTCTGCAGCGGCAAGGTCGCTTCTCTGGCGCCTGCCTGCTAACTTGCTCGCTCGCTCGCTTGCTTGCTTGCTTGCCTGCTCACTTGCTTGCTAACTTGCTTGCTCTTCCTTGCTTGCACGTGTTGTGAGCGAGAATCGAAGTGGCCCAAAAAGAGTCCCAACGCCACAATTAAGGTGGGCGCGCACAGGGGTTTAAGGAGGCCCGCCGAGACCACCAGAATTGGTCGCTCTCGCCCCGCGCCGCCCAGACTAGCAACAGCGTCGGGACCGAGCCTTGGCTGCCGCGCGCTCTCGCTCGATCGCCTGCCTGCCTCCCGGAGTGCGTTGACGCGAAGTTGCGGAGCGCCGACCCGGATCAGCAGACAGACGGACGCGCGTCGCGTGCAACTTGACGGCAAAGATGCATCTCATGTACTACTTGAACGAGGAGGGCAAGCGCGTGTACACGCTCAAGGTACGTGGTGAGGAGAGGGAGGGAGGGAGGGAGCAAGGGAGGGAGACGAGGTTGCAGACTCTTGAGAAGATAAGGTGAAAGTAAACGAAACTAACTGGACTCGCTGCGCTGACGTACAACTGAGCAGAAGGAGACCCCCGAGGGTGAACCTACCGAGTCCGCACATCCTGCCCGCTTCAGCCCGGACGACAAGATGTCGCGCCAGCGGATCACTCTTAAGCAGCGTTATGGCCTCTTGCCTTCGCAGTTGCCCGCGCCCAAAGTGTAATATGTGCTAAGCGATTTGGTATTGACGTTATTTTTTTCAATCCTCCGAAAAGCCAATGTGTAAAACTCATGCATTGCATTTTCTCTACTCAACAACATAGTCGTCGTCGTCATCGTCGTCGTCAGCTCTTCTGCCGTCTTCGTTGTCGTCTTCGTCTTCATCAAGATCGAGATCAATGACTTTCTTCGCGGCACTCCTGCGTCGCTTTGGTTTGGAAGCCGCTTTGTTGCTGCTGCCATCATCATTCATCTCGTCGTCCTCCTCTTGATCATCGTCTTCGTCATCATCATCATTGTCGTCATCGTCGCTGACTTGAAAAGCTTTGCGCGCAGACTGAGCCGCAGATCTCCTGGAAACAGCCCGCCTTGGCGTCGTGATGGTGACCGAGCCTTCTTGAAATTCTGGCTCATCGCTTTCGCTCTCATCGCTCATCCACTTTGCAGCATTTGATGAAGACCTTTTGCTCGTTTGCGACGTGTCCTGGGAGCTGCCAACCATGGAGACGTCGCCCTGAGAAGCGAGATCTTCTGTTTCCGTGAGTGGGACGGAGGCAAGCGCTCGCGCCTTGTAAGACTCGCCCAGCATAAGCGGATCGGCCCAGTTAATTTCCTCTGCTGGTCCTTGACGCAGGACTTCCATTGTACCATTTCCGTCACGCGTGACCCATTCATACGAAGTAAATACCACGACCTCTTCGTATTTGGCATCGAGTGTGACGCCTTGCTTCTCGCGCTCGTCAAAGTTAACATGCAGATAGTTGGTGTCCGGGTGAATCAGTGCGCCGAGCAATCGAAGTGTCTTTCCTTCCTCGGCAAACTCAATGTTAAGCACAGGCTTTGTTGATGCAAAGCCTTCGATCGTTCCGCATGTTCCAATCGATTGCAGCGACATTTGGCCGGGCAGCACGAAGAGGCGATGATGCTTGCGATTCATGCTCTGGCTCACCTTGAATTCGCGATTATCGCATGCCGCTACAGCTCGCGGCAATGACAAGCCCTGAGTTGGACTCAGGATATCACGTTCCTGGCTCATCATGGAGAGTTTGGCTGCTTCCTTTACAGCGGCATCCTGTACATTGGCGGCCTCCACATCTTCTCGTGTTTGAAAGGTTTTGACTCCGCCGCTGCCGCCGCCGCGTTTTGCAGTTGTCTTCTTCGTCTGACTGGAAGTCGCTTTTACTTGCGAGCCACCTGTTAATAAGGTCTTTTGCTTTTTTGCTTTTGCAGAAGAGGCACTCTCGGATCCTGCCTTCAATTTGCGTTTTTGCGGGGTACCCGTGCCTACAGTTTTCGTCTTCGTCACACCTTTCTTAGCACTCGCTTTCGGAGTTGTAGGCTTCTTTTTTGCGCTGGGCTTCTTCATTACAATGTCCGAGAGAACATCGTTGTCGGATTCGTCCGCGTCCAGCACAATGGTATTCCTTCGCCGGGGCGTGCCGCCAAAACTGGAACTGTCGTCGTCGTCATCACTGTCGGACTTTCCGCGTGCGCTGTAGAAATCATCGTCACCCTCCCCGAAATCGTCGTCACTGTCACCGGCACCCCGCCGGCGGCTCGCGCTAGCCTTTCTGGTCTTCTTGCCCGTGGACTTTGGCTTGGCCCCCTTGGCAACTTGCACCTCGTCGCTGTCCTCGTCCGCCGCATCGCTGTTCTTGGAGTCCTCGTCGCTCGACAGCTGGTCCTTGTAGCTCACCGGCGCCCCGCGCGCCCGCGCGCTGCGCGGCATCCTCGCCAAGATCGCCCGGCTGCTCGCGCGAGAGCGGCGAACAGGCGCGGTCGTTAGTCAGGCAAAAAGGGTTTTGCTTTGACGAGTCCTGTCGAGTGGCACCTTTGTTTGTGCTAGTAGCAAAAGCGAGAGCGCCGACGAGAGCGCGATCTCGCCAGAGCGCCTGGTCGCGAGAGCTCGAGCGAAAGCCCGCGCGAGCACTCCCAGGCGGCCTTCTCTCCTCTTTGCACAAGGCCGACGAGGAGAACCACACCGTCGGCAAGAACAAGGATCGTGCATTGTTCGTCTTGAGCGCGACAACAGAGACCACCGCGGACAGCGCTGCCTGACAGTGAGTTCGTTCGCTGCTGGAGGGGAAGAAGGGATACGGCGGACGAAGCCAGGACCGGCGAGCGAAGCATACGATATGCAAAGCGGGAACGTATTGCAAAACGATGCCGTGAGAGCGCGGCTTGCGGCTTTTCTCGGTGCTCCGGTAGGGCAACAAGCTGCAAAGAATGCGGACGTCGCGCCGCCCGCCAACAAAGCTGAAGCATCTCTCTCTCCAAAAGCGAAAACGGCGAGCGTGAAGTCCGAGGGAGTCGTAAAAGAATCCATTCTTGACGCACAGGCACTGTTTGCGCTGTGCAGCAATGATTTTGCCTGGTGCTCAAAGATCCCAGCAATGGATGCGCAAGAGTGCGAGACCTTGTGCACTGCGATTCGAGATCGTGGCCCTGATGACTTGCGCGCAGCACAAATGGGGGCCAATGCGGCCTGGCAGGACGCCCTGTATCGAGGCGATCGAATTGCTTGGATCACAGCAGCCTGGGACCGCCGGACAATGTTTGATGCCGCAATGCGTGTCTTCAAGCGTTTGCAGAGCCAGCTACGCGAGCGCTTTGCGCTGTCCGACCGCGTCAGTCTTCAGCTTGCCTGTTATCCCGCAAATTCCGCGGGCTATGTCAAGCATCGCGATACAGAAAACAAAGAGGAGGGTCATCGCGTCGTGACTGCACTTCTCTATTTGAATCCAGCTTGGGTTACAACCAAGCATGAGGGCGCGCTACGGATTTATTCCCCATCTGGGGACCAACATTACGATGTGGCACCCGAAGCCAACTGCCTAGTAGTCTTTCAGTCTCACTTGGAGCATGAAGTGCTCAAGACGCAAAGTCGGCCTCGCTGGGCCATCACCTGCTGGTTTTACAGCAAGACTTTGGATGCTGTTTCTGCATCTGAGCCCGCCTCCATGACAAGAATGGAAACTCCATCGTCTGCGGAGACGATCTTTGTAGCGATCCCAAGCTTTCGAGATCCTCTGTGTGCCTCGACGGTTCTCGACCTTTACGAGAAAGCTTTGCGCCCCGAACATGTTCGAGTGGGAATTTGCTGGCAAAACGAGAGCGACGAAACAGAATACTTTGGGAGGACTCCGGAGGAGCGTGACCTTTTTACACAGCGCATCAAATTGGGCCACGTACGCTCCGTGGCGATTCCAGCGAGCAGTGCAACTGGGCCCTGCACTGCGCGCGCCCTTATCCACAAGTCGTTGTACGGCGGGGAGACCTATCTCCTGAATATCGACGCGCACACACGCTTCGTCAAGGGCTGGGACGAGAAGATGATCCGTTTGCTCGAAGTCGCGGCATCTCGCGCATTGCATCCCTCGCGAGCCATGCTTTCCACGTATCCAGCGGGCTTTGAGCTAGACCGTTCTTCCGGAGAGGAGCGTCTTCCGCACAAAGAGCTCACGCTCGTGTCTCTGGGCATCCTCTCGGCCCCCATTCTGCGGCCCAGCCACTTCGACCACGACGACTGGACCCTGCGCATAAAAAGTGAGCGAGTCTCGCCCTCCTCTTTGACCTCACCTCCAGCATCGTCCCCGTCATCCCCCTCATCCTCACCCTCGCCTCCTTCCCCGCCGTCGCAATCTGGCGGCGCGGATTCCGAGGTGGTCGCGACGCACCTCTTCGCGGGAGGCTTCAACTTTTCGCGGGCCGAGGTCCTGGTGGACCTGGTCGCGTACGCGGACGCGGAGCACCTCTTCTTCGGCGAGGAGAGCGCCATGGCCGCGCGGCTCTTCGCGCGCGGCTGCGACGTCTTCTGCCCAGCCCGCGAGGACCTCGTCTTCCACCTGTGGGCCGCGGCAGACCGCCAAGAGCGCCTCTTCCGCAGCCCCGCCGCGCCGCGCCTCGAGGCCTCGCGCGCCGTCGCTCGCGCGCTGGCCGCCGGCGCAGCGCCCGGGGCCGCGGCCGGCGCGGCGCCCGGAGCCGCGCGCGGGCGCGGCCCCGCGGACCTGGGCCGCGCCATCGGCGTCGACTTCGCCGCCAGAACCGTCGCCGCGGCCGCCGGCGACCGCGACCGCGACCGCGACCGCGACCGCGACCGCGACCGCGACCGCGACCGCGACCGCGACCGCGAGAGCGACCGCGAGAGCGCGGGCGGCGGCGACGCGGGCGGGGAGGGCGGACGTTGACGTCGAGGCGGAGCTGCAGAGCAGCAGCGGCAGCAGCAGCGGCAGCAGCAGCGGCAGCAGCAGCGGCAGCAGCAGCGGCAGCAGCAGCGGCAGCAGCAGCAGCGGCAAGAGCAAGAGCAAGAGCAACGACGCGCGGGATTTGGCCGAAGGCGCGCGTCCTTTTCGCGGCCATGGCCTCCTCCGTCTTGGGCGCGACGCTGCGAGCGCTGCTCGGCATGCTCGTGGCCGCCGCCGCCTGGGCGTACAGGACGAGCCGAGGATGTGCGGCAGCCATGTCGATCGCGTACTGGCGAATGCTTCTCTTCGTGAAGCAAGCCGAGGCCGCCATGATCACAGACGAGGACGTCGCAGATACTGCAAGCGGGAAAAAGGCCGACGGCAAGCGGGGATCCAAGCTTGTCAAGCTCAAGCTAGCAAAGACCCCTGCACGTGTAGGCCTGTGCTTGGAGCGCAGCACACTCGGCGAGGGTGATGCAGATACCAGAGCACTCGAAAAACTCGCGCAAAAGTGCGCAAGCGTGATGATGTGGTTCGCGGATGCGGGTGTCCGTGAGCTGGTCGTGTTCGAGGGGTCGGGTGACATGCAGAAAGCCCTACCACGCATAACTGCACATCTGAGGCACATGCTACACGATCCAAGGGGAATGGGTTATCTCGCGTTCGGTCAGCTTGCCGCGGTGCGCTCCATGCAAATCTTTGTGGGTGGTAGCGCTTCACCCGTTGAGATCGTCCACAATAGCAGCCACCAAGGTAAAGTCGATGTAAGCGTACGCTTCTTTTCGGATGACGATGGTGCTCGCGACATGGCACGAGTCGCACAAGACCTCGTCGACGATGCAGAAACTCCTGTGCAAAGCATCGACGCTGGACTTTTGGACAAGCGTCTATCCTGTACCAAACACGCCACAGGTCGTCTTGACGTCGTTTTCATCTTTTCGGAACATGCATGTCTTGGCGGCTTCCCGGCATGGATTGCTCGCACACCCGAAATTCTGTAAGTTTTTTCTCCAAGCCCTTGTCGCATTGTGTGTCTGAATCTGACGTTCTTGAATGTCACTCACATTTTTTTTTCTCAGAACGCTCGGCCAGTCGATGCAAAGTGTACTCTACGCGTCAATTGTGCGGAGTCTGTCTCTTTACAGTCGCTCAGAGCAGCGCTGGGGGCAATAAGGCTGCACCGCCGTGTCGACCGGAGTCAAAGAAGGAGGTTGCATTGTCTCATCGTTGTGGTTCCGCATTATCGCGTCGCTTGGAGCCCGTACAGACTGCAAAGTCGACGACCCGTTTCTTTGTTGAGACTCATACTTGGCCATCACTTGGCAGGGTCCTCACAAAGCGAGAGTCTGTCTTCCTGACGAAAAAAACGAATCGACAAGCGACCTGATCGATGCCAAGCCCAGAACCAAAACAATCTCAAGTTCAATTTTTATTATTATTGAGCAAGCACATAATGACGGTTCACATCACCGCGTGTGTGCTTGCCTTCGTTGCATTGCATAGAATTGCATAGCATAGCATAGCCCGTTGCAGAAACAATCCACTTCAACATATCATTCACCTAAAAATTTTCGAGAATACCAGCCCAGAGGCTTGAGAGTGGAGCAAACTGCTTAGCTTCGTCGTTGCGTTGCACCACAGCTTGTTCCAAGTGCTGCAAGAGCTGATCATGATTACGCTCGCTGACAAGCTCAAAGCTCACCTTGCAAGCGTCCGCGTCAAGTGGATAGCTTGGGAGAATCTCAAAGGCAACCTTTACAACAGCCCCGAGTCCACCGTAGTAGATCTCGACGGAAAACACCATGCTGCCATCGCCCCGCGCGGTGAGCTTGCACGGATAGGTCTCGCTCTGACAGATTTGCGAGATCTCCTCCCATAAGTCATGAAGACGACCAAACTCGACATCAAGCTCGAGCAAAGCATCCGGTACACAGGATGGCTCTGCGCCACGCAGCCGCGAGCGCAATGCGGCCACCGTGTGCGCGACGCGGGCCTTGGTGATTGTCGCCATTTTTGCCTCGACGTCCAACGAACTGAAGGCCTCTTCGACGCCAACCTGAGGTCGATCCTCAGTCTCCAGCGCATCGGGCCCGACGTGCTGCGAATGAATCTCGACGACACTTGGCTGAAGATCAAAAATGAATGTAATGAGCTCGTACGAGCCATCGACATTGTCAAGCGCCAGTTCAACTGAAGTGCCGCTTGCATTATGAAGTCTCCAGATATGAAGACCTTGCGCGACATCAAGAACAGCATTTTGGCTCTCAAAGTCGACTTCAGCTTGTCGCTGTGCTTCGAGCGCCTCTAAATTGTCTTGTGCCTCCTTCAGACGAGCAGCTTGGACGTCATGGGCGCTTTGTACACGTGTGAAATCCTTGTCGGCAATGCGGACGCGTTCTTCCAACTCAGCAATCTCTTGCCTGTACCCTCCAATCACTTCCCGCTGCTCCAAGAGGGCCTCGAGGAGCGAGTGCAGGCGCTCTGCGCTACTCACGGCTTCGCTTGCCTGCGCTCCAGCGGCTTCGAGGCGTTGCACACCCTCTTGAACAATACCAATGTCTTCACGCAAGATAGACCCATGTTCTTCGAGGGCTTGCAATGAGAGGCTCAGCCCCTTGGCCTCAATATCACTCCATGACGCGCGCGCCTCGCAAAGAGCTTGCTCGCGCAGAGTGCGAATTGCTTTTTTGAGTCCAAGATTCACACGGCCACTCTCTGCATCGACTTGAAGCAATGAGGGTGAAGACTGCTCGAGTGTTGTCACGAGCTCAGTGATGGTCTGCTGCGCCAAGAGGGCACGGTTTCGCGACTCGTTCACGGTCCATTTCTGGCCGAACATATCCGCTTGCAAAACGCATGCGCGAGTCAACTCTTCATCGACAACTTCTTGCGCTTCGACCTCGGGGTCATCTACGAGATCCTGCGAAGGATCCTCGGCATCTCCAAGATCTTGGTGCAGAGATTCGTTTGAGAGCGGCGCCTCGCACTGCGCGAGAAAGGCCTCGAGTGACAGACTCGTCGTGGAGGGTTTTGGCGTTGGCGGGGGGGAAAGGTCCTCTTCTTGAACATCTGGTGACGTGCCTGCGGCATCTCGGGTCCCTTGTTCAGCAGAGAGAGGCGTCCGCGCCAGTGCGCGTCGAGGTCGAAAGGCGCTTTCAGAGGCGTTAGTGTTGTTTGCGGGCTCGGGCGTTTCAGGGGTCATGTCTATTCCTTTGGCAGGTTCAGGTCCTGCAGATTGTTTGGCCTCGTTTGCTGGCGATGACGAGGGCGAAGGCGAGAATGGCGCCGCCGCGGCAGCAATAGAAGCCGAGTCTGTCGCTTCAGCAGGCGACAGGCTCGTTTTTCTCGCACTCACGAGGGCAGGAGACTTGTTCGATGTCACTTCACGACCACGAGGAGAAGATGACGTCGATCCTGGCGAGTTCATGAAGCCATCGAGGACAGCCGCTGAATCGAATTGAAGACCTTGTTTGCCATCCCGTTCGCTCTTCTTATCGGAACCCTGAGATGAAGATCCGAGCGAAGAAAAGCTAAGGCGCATGTGAGGCGATGATGCGGTGGGAGACGCCTGGGACTCTTCGGCCATTTCCTTAGTCTCTGCGGGCGTTCCGGGTGTTGCTGGTGTTGCGGGCGAGAGCTCGGCAAGCTCCGTGAGGCTTCCGAGCTCCTTTGTTTTTTCTTCTGAAGCAGTTGGCCCTGAAACACGACGCTGGTTTGGCCGCGGCTCCGACTCGGGCGTCATCGCAGCCAGCTCTGAGAGATTGCCAAGATCAACGGTGCGGTCCTGTGGCGTTGCAGCACTTCCTTTTCGTGCCGATTCATGTTTTGTACCCGAGGATGCTACTGCTAAGCGTGCCGAGATGCGTCGTGTTCGCCGGATCGCGACGCTTTCGTTCTCGGGAGTCATTGCAGCCAGATCCGAGAGATTGCCAAGTTCAACAGTACGCTCTTCGGCTCCTTCGGCTGCCGGTGGTGGTGGCAAGGAAGATTGTTTCAGCGCCGACGGAGGGCCGGCACTTTCCGGTGACATGCTCGCAAGCTGGGAAAGAGTGCCAAGCTCCACGGTATGTTCTTCCTTTGACGGTGAGCTCGAAGGCGATTTAGGCCGGTGTTCATCAGCATCTTCCATCTCCACATCGCTATCAACACGGCTGTCATTGGTGCTCTGATCCAATGCGGCAAGTTCTGACAGCTGGCCCAGCTCAACCGTCCTCGCAGCTTCCTCGTCGTGATCGTTATCGTTGTGGTCCTCGTCATCACTATCCGCTTGGTGATGGGATTTTAGAGCCTGCCTTTGCTGCCGGGCTTCACTTGCGCGGCGACGCTGTTGAGAGCGAGTGTTTCGCGCAGGTGACGCTGCAGCAACGACGGGAGACAGTGCTGCAAGCGCAGTGAGGTCGTCGAGATCAATCGTGCGGTTGCCAGAGGATGTACCTGTCGACGTGGCCGAGGCTGCGCTTGCGTTGCTCGTTCGCCGCGCGGCCCTGGATGATCTCCGGCTACCCCCACTGCTGTGAGCGTCGAGAACACTGTCAAAGTCGTCGAGGTCCACGGTGCGATTAGCTGCATTTCCCTCTGACCCAGGCGTCGAAGCTGCGAGCGCGTAGAGCTCTTGAAAGTCGATTGTATCCCCATTCGAGTTTGCTAGCGATGAATCCGGCGAGGAACTTGCGGGCGCCACTGCTCCTGAACTCTGTGCAGGCGTGCGTGGTCGCATCGCCACGGCGTCTCCCTTGCGCAAAACATCCTCGGCCGTTTCAGGCGATGGAGGCGGTGAACGATGGTTTTCGGCCGCCACAGCGTCGAATTTCTGCTCAAGCTCTGACTTGTCATCCTCGCTCCGCACCGAGGGGGACGGCACCTCCTCGCTGGTCTTACGCGAACCCGCACGAAAAACGCCCATGCTCGAGCGTCTGCTTCCCCTGCTTGAGCGGCTGCGTCGGCTCCCCGCGCTCTGGATGCCTTGCTCGGCGCTGTTTCGCGATCCCTCAATCTCGTCGTTGTCATCATCCATGGCTTCATCATCTTCTTCTTCCTCCTCCTCCCAGGTGGCGAGAATCGAAGAATTCAGAGCAGTCTCACGATCTTCCTCAATAAGATCCTCGTCATCCGAGTCCACACGGTCCTCCATCTTATAGCGCGTCCTTGCATAATTCTTGTTGAGAGGTGTGACGCCGCCACGTACAGGGTCTTGATAGTCGAATTCTGCAGCATCCGGAGAACCAAAGACGACGGACTTCTTCTTTTGTCTGGCCGATGTACCGCGCTTTTTCCGCGCGCTGATGCAACTCTTAAGAGGCGTCGGCCCTGGGCCAAGCTCGGCAATGTTTCCGGGGGTCCGAGCTTGGGACTCGGGCCGGGGCGGCTTCTTGGCCGACGAACGTGTGCGAAGCGCGACGGGCGTGACGTCATCATTTTCCTGTGCACGAGCACTCGATTTCGAGTCTTCTGGTGTGCTTACCTGGAAAAGTTTGTCATCGTCCTTGGCCAAGAGCTCTGCTTCGCGTCTGCCGCGTGCAGTGGCGGCATTGAGCTGCTCCTCTTCGTCATCATCCTCGTCTTCGCTGTCGGCCATTTCAAGCAGACGCTGGAGTGCGGAAGGTGAGGCTGTATTTCGCCTGTTTCCATTACGTGCAGGCGTGTCGTCATTGTCAGAGTCGTCGAATGGCGTTGATTTCACCTTTTTGGGCTTGGCGGGTGTTCCATTCCTCGTTCGGACATCCTTTTGTCCCTTGCCGGCGTGTTCATTTCCTCTGCCTCCGGCGTCTTCATCTTCATCTTCGTCATCGTCGTCTGCGCCGGCGAGAATGTTTTGAAATGCGGCGAGAGTGACCGTCCGGTTTGCTTCATCGTCGTCAAGGTGGCCATTCTCGCTGTCATCATCTTCGTCACTATTAAGAAGATCTTCCAGGTCTGCGGTGCCAGCAGAAGCGGCGCTCTTCCTTTCGCTGTGCACTGGGCGCAGAGCGTTTCGCCGCGTGTTCAGCTCGACTTCCGGGAGGGATGGCGTCGAAGCGGCAGAAATGCTGACAAAGTGATCCTCGGTGCTCGTGTCCATATCGTCACTGTCACCATCATCATCATCATCGTTCTCGTTGTCGTCTTCCTCGACTCTTTGGGTTTCGCGGTCTGCGTTATCATTCATGCCGTGCTGCTGAATCTCTGCCTCCTCTTCATCATCGCCAGATTCGTCTGAAGAGTCTGAGAACCGGAGTGCAGGACCCGAGCCCTGCGAGTCAGGGGAGAACTCAATGAGCTCGCCTTTGGCCCTTTTCTTTTGGTCATTGGCCTTCTTTTCAAGAGGAGTTTTCGCAATGTTCAGATCCGAGCGTTGGTCGTCTTGGTTGCCAAGGTTCGCCTTGCCAAGATCGTTCTCGAGTGAGGTGCGTGCCTTCTTCCGCGCGGGACTTTTGCGACGCGGGCTGGGTGTTGGCGCGCCTCGCATAGTCCCGACCCCTGGCTGCTGCTGCTGCTGCTGCTGCGGCGGCGGCGGCGGCTTTTGCATGTGCTGGTTCTCCTGCTGCTGCTTTTGCGGATCGCCGCCAAGATCGAGCTCCTGAAAGGGCTTGCGTCTCTGCTGCTGCTGCTGCTGCTGCGTCGTCACCGGGTCCTTCTCCTCTGCTTGCTGCTGCTGCGGCGCCGGCGGTTGCTCCCTGGCAACCTCCATGTCGTTCGCGCAATAAGCAGGAACCCTCGCCGCCCAGACCAGAGATCAGTCCCGGACCAGACCACACACTCGAGCCGCGCGGCGGTCCCGCGCGAGCCTCAAGGCGATCCTCCGCTGCGCGCAGCTGGCTGGCGTCGCCCGCGGGCGGGCGGGGAGCGTCCGCCGGAGGGCCTCGCGCGCGCAGACCGGCCGCGGAATGCGAGTTTGGGTCCCTGCCCCCGCCGCCCGAAAACCGCAGAGCGAGCTCGCCGAGACGGAGCCGCGCCAAGCAGGGGAAAAATGTAAAACGGCCGCCTTTGGGGTTGCGCAGATTATCCTCGCTTACCGCGCGGAAAGCCGTTTTATTCGAGGGTGCCTTGTCCAGGATATGCTGCGATAACGACCGACCGCCGCGGGGTGGGGATCGAGGTGCGGCCCTGTGCGCCAGAGTCCCTGGATAGATAGATAGACAGACAGACGGACGGACGGTGCGCGCCGTGTCATCGTTCGTCGTCGTCGTCGTCAACGTCGCCGTGGGGAACGTGGTGCGGCAGAACCCGAAGGCCCGTGTTGTGCGGGCGGAGCGCGGCCTGCGCCCGGTCCGTGGACCCGGATCTGGTCTGGAGCGACCGCGGCGTCAGAGGAGCAGTAGGTGCGTCCTACATCGCGCGGGACTGTCTCCCGTCCCAGGCGGGCCACGCACTGCTGCAGGAGGATGCGAGCGGCGCGGACGCTCCTGGCCGGCCTTGCAATCGTCGCCGCGGCAGAGGCTATTGTGGAAAAGGAACAAGCACTTGCGGCCAAATTGAGTGATCAAGAGGGCGGCGACCAGGAGCGGCGTCTTCTGCAGGGCAGCTCTGATGGTGAACGTTTTGGACTTTTCATCGATGACGGATCCCCCGTGCAAGAGGTTGACGCAGCGTGGTTTGCAGATCCAAAGCGTGCAAACTTTTTGCGTGAAGAAGACGGTGTGATTGTCATCAACTTTTACAGCGCATCGTGCGGACACTGCCAAACCTTTGCGCCCACTTGGCGCAAGGTCGCCCAGCACGCACAGCAGGCAAAATGCAAGACACGTCTTCTCGCCATTAATTGCGACGAGTTCCGCGATACATGCTCCTTGTACAACGTGCGATCAGTCCCGTATCTGCTTGGATTTGCAAAGGGGAGCGTCATTCGTCGACCCGAGACGGCGCATGAAATTGAAGAGAGCATGCACGAGATACTCCGATGGATGTCCGAAGCAGACAAGGATTTTGATCGAGCAGTCTTGCATCACAGCGACTCTTCCGAGCCATCTGAAGATCCAGAAAATGATGCTGACCTAGAACTGAGTGAGGAAAGTGCTGCCGCCGCCGCAGCAGCCGAGGCTGTCGACCACCTCGGAAACAGGCTCTCTGCGAAGGAAATGTTGCGACGCGACATCGCCGCAGCAGTTCGTTTTGGTCTCGAAACGGGCGTCTTCTTGGGTCGCTTCGAGCTCGGAGGCGAAGAGCTGGCGGCTCTCTACGCGTGGCTGAACGTGCTTCGCGAATCCTTTCCAGGAGTGCGCGAACGCGCGCAAATGGAAAAGCTCTTTCGCAGCCTGAAAGAGCGGGAAGACAAAACGAGACATGTGCTTTCCGTCTCGGCCTTTGACGCTGCGCTCGAATCGTGGGATTTTGCCGTCTACACGCCTGACCAGCGCACAAAATGGCGCGCTATTTGGTACACATGTCGTCCTGCCACTCTCCAGCACGTCGGGGTGCATGGTGGCTATCCTTGCGCGCTATGGAAGCTATTTCACGTGCTTACCGTGGCAAGCGGCGCAGGTGGCGCATCTGCTGATCGTACGCTTAACGGGATTGTGGGCTTTATTCGGTACAGCTTCTCGTGTAACGACTGCCGCAAACACTTTCTTGAGAGTAACCCAAACCCTCAGCGTGAAATTCTACAAAGCGCTAGGCAACTGGGCATATCTCCGGCGCGCGCGCTCACGCTCTTCATCTGGTCCGAGCACAATGCTGTCTCCAAGCGTCTCAACGCAGAGGATGCCGCACTTGGCGACTATGGTAAGAGCAACAATGAATTTTCGCTGACGCGACGGGCTCAATTCGATCGCCCGACATTTCCCGAGGTCTACCATTGCCGTTCGTGCCGCCTCGCAGCGTCGCAGCCCAAGCTCCGAAGGGATGCTGGCGATGCTGCCTATCTTTCTTCCGCGGAGCGGTCTGTAGGGCCCAATGCTGGTTTTCGTGACCAAATCTTGTACGGTCGTAGTAGCAGCAGCAGTAGTAGTAGCAGCAGCAGTAGCAGCAGTATGGGTAGCATTGAGAATCATGCATCAGGGGATGCACCCGGGGCACGGGATGCAAGTCGCGAGGAGCCTGTGGCGTGGGACTATGATGCAGTTTACATTTTTTTGCAGCACACATATTGTTTCCCTGACGACCCCAAATTGCACTGCCAGGTCCAAGAGGGGCAAGGTCAACTTAGTACTTCTGCCATTGTATTCCTCGTCGTTACACTCGCTTGCGGCGTTTTTGCTTACATGCGCCAGCGGCCAGGCAAATCTCCGCTCATTAAAAAGGTGTAGACCGCCTAACTTCAATAATCTGATCCTACTTCGAGAGGCAAACCTTGAGAATGTCTCTTTCTTTCTGTGTCGAGTTTTCTTACGGTCCTCTGCCAGACCTCTTTTTCATCTCTCATACCAGTAAGCCTGATGCCCATGAACCAGAACTAGGCACTCGCCGCAATCACCTCGCTCGCTAACAATCCGCACCCATCTGCTTGCGGGCTCTCAGAAAGGAGAGCTCGAGCTCACATCAGGCTGTTGATTTATACCAACATGAATACTTGGGCCTACTACCTTGCCATACCTTGGCATCCTTGCATGTAGGCCTAGTAGCAGAGTCGTTCAATTCGTGTAGACGAGGGTCAGTCAGACCCCGACAGCGCAGCGGGCTCGGATCGACGCCCACGAAGGAAGACGCGCGCAGATTCACAGACACGCTCGCCGGAAGCAGCGCCTGCCGCGCGGCCGGGCCCGCCTGCTCGCTGCGAGTCCACTTCGGCAGGCAGCGAGTGCGAAGCGTCGGATCGTGAGCGTCAACCATGGCGGACGTAGCTCGGCTCGAGGCGTTGACGGCGGAGGTGCTTTCGCGGAGCGAGAAAGAGCAGGCGCGACTTGGCAGCGCTCTGAGCCGCTTCAAGTACAATACTGCTCTCTTTTCGGTCTTGGTCGTGGTCTGGTTGCTGCGCTCCGTGGAGACCCTGGGTTCCACGGCCTTGATTTGCGCTTTCCTTGCCATTGGGGGCCTGCTCACCGGCCTCCACATGCACGAGTCCAGGAGCCTGCACGAAGCGCGGCAAACAGCAAATGAAATGCATGAGCGTGTTGGTAATGTGACGCAGCAAGTTTCCGAACTCCTGAAGCGGCGGGAGCAGGAACGCATCAAGCTAAGAGATCGACAGCTCCAGCCACTCCAGCCGCAGGAACTGCAGCAGCAACAACAAGAGCAACAGCGACAACAACAGCGACAGGAAGATGGCGACAGCGTCCATGGAGAGAACGATGCAAGTTCTGTACGGACCCTCTCATCCATAGGGTCCGCGCATAGCCTTGTGCGTGGTTCACCACGAAGGCTCCAACCACAATCTCCTGCGAGCTTCGCCGAGGCGCCTCGAAGCGTACGCTCGTTTGGCGGCTGGTCACTGCGATCAGATCGTAGCGACGCGAGCAATGTATCCGAACTTCCACACGCCGAGTCTTCGCGTAGCACCTCTCGTAATGGGCCAAAGAAGCGCAGCTTTGTCCGCCGCGTTCTCATGCGGCGTCGACGAAAGTCCAGCAACTCGAGTGCCGACAGTCGCGCAGTCTTAGAAACAGGCAGCGCTAGTGCTGGCGGCCCCAATCTCGTTCGTGGAAATCAACCGGAAGCTGATCGTTCGAGCGATGAGGCGATCCAACAGACCAATGTTGATAGCGAGGCGTCAGAGGACATTGCCGAGGAAGGAGAGGACGGTGAGACGGACATTCCGAGCACATTTTGTGTGACGGACAGTATCCACATCCCTGCTCAGGATATCCTGCAGCCACCTGTGAGCGAAGGGATCGAAGAACTGAGAAGTCGCGTTGCCGACGTGGTTTCAGAAGCGCTGGAGAGACGATATGGGGGACCCATCCGCTTCTACGAGCGATACCTGTTTGCTCGTAACGAGAAGGTTTCCGCCGCGGAAAAAATGATACGCGAAACGATCAAATTTCGTACAGAGCGCGGCATGGACGACCCCGAATCTGAAAAATCAAGACAACGACAAGAATCATTTTCCAAGCTGCGAAGTCATTGGCCCGGAGAATTCCTAGAGAAAACTAGCCAAGATGGATCCCCGATTCAGGTGTTTCGATACCGAGAATTGCGACCGAAAGAGCTAATGAAGCACGTCACCGAAGAAGAGTTTTCTGATTTCTACATTTCGTGGATGGAGATGACTCTTGAGCTGCAAAATCGCGCCAACTCGCGGCAATATCAGGCGCTGTGCAATGAAGCGCTGGACCAAGAGGGGCCTGGGGTACGGGACCCGGATGCACCGCACGAGTGGAAGTCGTTCATTGAGCTGCACGATCTCTCGGGACTCAGTTTTTCCCAACTGCACCCGCCCGGTATCGCAATGCTCACACGTGTGCTCAAGGTAGGACAAGGACATTATCCTGAAAATCTACGCGTGGCCTACATTGTTAACGCACCATTTCTCTTTTCGGGCGCATGGAAGATTATTTCCAAAGTGCTGGACCCTTCAACTGTGGAAAAAATCAATGTGCATAGCGGTGTGCCTCGCGAAAAGATGGTCAAGCACATGAATGCTGCACTCGTCGACGAGCTCTTTCCTCGCTAACACCGACGTCGACGACGATAATTATAAAGGAAGTAATGGAAGCAAGCATTCATTGACTCACTTTCGATCAATCAATCAATCAATCAATCATGTGAAATTATAAAAGCAATGAATTTGACCGTGAATCAGGGTTGTGTTTTTGTGTGTTGTTGATAAAGTTTCGATTGGCGCACCGTCTTGCTCGTTGAAGAGACGCATAATTCCTTTTCTTGTTTTGCGTGCTTGCTTGCTTGCAACAAGAGAAACCGGTTTGTTGTTTGCTCAGCTCTCTAATTCGCCGCGGAGCATCGTGTACAAATCTCGTAATTCCTTTCCGCCCTTGTTATAGTCGCAATGAAGCGCGGCCCAAGTCCACATAGCATCTTGGTCCAGCGAGGCTTCCGCTTCTCCCTTTTCCGAGATATATTCTCCGATGTTCATGAGGTAGCTCACCATCTTTTTGATGATTGAAGTCTTGGGGTTCTTCTTTTTCATGCCCCATGATTTGACCTTGGGAATCTTCTCAACAGAGGTGCGAATACCCTCCATCAAAGTGTCCAAATCTACTTCCTTGGCCGGCGGAGAGGGCGTAGGCGCCGCCGGGGACGACGGTTTCGTGGACGTCTCTGCTTTCTCTGCCGCCGGTGGGGGTGGCGGGGGCGCAGGGGTCTCTTTCGCACTTGGCTTCGCCTCCTGCGAAGTCGTTTCCTTGAGCGTCGCGCTCGCCTCGCTAGCCTCACTGGCCTTGCGACCTCTTTTGCTTGGAGGCTTGGCAGGTTTAGCAGCGTCCTTGCCGTTTGCTGAAGAAACAGCCTGCGATGGTGCGTCGGAATCGTCCTTGATTTCGTCAGCCTCTTGGTTAAAGATTTTGCGCTTCTTGCCGGGCTTTTTCTTTGTTGAGCTCGTCGTTTTGTCCGCCAATGTCTTTTTCCTCGCCTCTTCGGCCTCTTGACGCTGAAGTTGACTGAGACGTTTTACCTTTTCTGCCATTTCAGCCTTTTGTTTCGTCTCGTTGACACGTCTTCGCGTTGCGTCCTCGCGCTCGCGTTTTTGCTTTTCAGCCTTGGCAGCAGCAGCAGCAGCGCGCTGCTTTTCGCGTTCAGCCTCTTCTTCTCGCGCCTTTTGTTCAGCTTCGGCGTGGCGCTTGCGACGCACTTCTTCTTCTTCTCGTGCGGCTTTGGCCCTGGCCTCGCGCTCCGCCTTGGCCTTGGCTTCGGCCTCTGCTTTGGCTTTAGCCTCTGCTTCTGCTTTAGCCTTGGCGACCACCTCTGCTCTCACCCTGGCTTCTGCCTCAGCTCTTGCTTTAGCAGCTTCCGCCGCCTCCTGAGCTTCTCTCTCTTTATTGTCATTGTTCTCGACGACCTGGACCTCCCCGTCGTCGTCATCGTCGTCGTCATCATCATCATCATCTTCCTCGCTTTCGTCCGACGAATGCAAAGCGGCTCGAAGGGCTGCACCCTTGCCGCCGTACATGGCGGCCCCTTTTCCCCTATACATCATGGCGCCCTTGCCGCGAAACATGGCGCCTTTGCCACCGCCGTTCATCACGGGCGTGCCGCGCTGGTCGTCCGAGTCCTCACCCTCCTCAGAGCTGCTCAGAGACCCTGCAGACGCGGAGTCTTCGTCATCCGACTGCGACTCCCGGATGCGGTTCATGATGGCCGCGCCTTTACCGCGAAACTGACTCATCTTGGCGAGCTTTTGTGCGGGCTTTGCACGCAAATGTCGCGCAACCTTTTTCCCCCGCGCCCTTCAGTCTCTCAAAAACTTCCCCCGGGCTTTTCACGCTTCACGAAACGTCGAGGCAGCGATGCGCACGCCTTCTTTCCCGCGCGCTCTCCCCGCCTCCCCCAGGTCGCTCGCTCGCGCGCGCCGTCGGCAGCGTCGGCCGCGCTTCCTTCGTTCGCGCGGCCCACGGCCTCGCGCCGCCACTACCCCGCCCGGCGCGATCCGATCCGATCCGATCCGATCCGATCCGATCTCGCGCCCGGCCGGCCCCGCGCGCGCGGAAGTCGGCGGGCCCGCCGCGCCGCCGCGCCGCCGCGGCCCCCGCGCCCGCCCGCCCGCGCCGCCTCCGCGCGCCGCCCTCGCCGCCGCGAGCCCGCGCGCCGCCCTCGCCCTCGCCGAGTCTGTTCTGCTCTGCTCTGCTCTGCTCTGCTCTGCTCTGCTCCGCCGCTCGATCTTCGCCCGGAGGGCCTCGGGTCCGGTGCGCCGGCCCTAGATACCGGACGCGCGGCACCCCGCGACGTCGGGTTAGCAGGCGAGAACGGATAAATCGATCGATCGTGGGCGAGGACGGGGACCAGGACGAGGACGAGGAGGACGAGGACGAGGACGAGGACGAGAGCGCGGAGAGGCGGGGCGCGGGGTCCTGGAGCTGGTCAGAGCAGAAAGGAAGGGCGACGCGCGCTGTTCGCCGGGAGCGGAGGCGGACGACGGGGGAAATGGAGGACGAGGACGAGGACGAGGCGGAGCGCCTGGCGGTGCTGGCGCCGAGGAGACACTTGGCGGACAAGGTCCTCGAGGTGGACCTGCGAGCGCCTGCGGAGCTCGTGGGCGTGAAGAGGAGGAAACGGGGGAGGAAGGAGAACCTGTACGAGGTACTTGCGAGGCAAGCAAGAGCAAGACGAAAACGCCTACGCTTTCCGGAGATCAAAGATGCTCTTCCTCGGGGTCAGGTCGAGGAGGTAGAGGATGAGAAAGCGGATGAGAGGTTACTATCTGCTCGCCGCGCTCGTGATCATGCTATCTCGCGGAGTAGCGGCATCGCAAACCAAATATCGACAGATGACCTCGCGCAAGAGAAGGAAACGGGTAGATTGGCCGAAAACGAGCAAGTACAGCCGCCGCGCAAGCTCCATCCGCTCTTTGAAGAGCTTCTTGCGCGACGAGCTCCTGTTCGTAAGATAGATCAAGCTCTTCGAAGAGTCACATATAAATTGAAGGAGACGACCTCAGACTCGATCAAAACAGCGCTGTCACAGGTCAAATTATCAGCTCGAGTCCAGCTTGAAAATCAGACAAGGCTGGAGGAGACACATATCTTGGGCGTGAAGCAAAACAAGATGCAAAGGAGAGCCAATCTTGCCGCCATTCGCATGCAGAGTGCACTCGAGAGAGGCATGGAGACGCTCCCGATGCAGTTTCTTCTAAAGTACAAGCTCGAGACGTACTGCCAGCAGCGAGGCGGGCGTCGCATTGTAGAGATTCTTCAAGCGATGCTTACGAGAGCCCAGCGTAATGCAATGCGCAGATGGGTTGACTTTGTCAAGCAGCAGCGGATTCAAGATCGTTTTGCTGCCGCAGCGCATATCCAGCGTGTTGCAAGAGGCTACATGTGTCGCACAGGACGAGATCTGAAGCGTCAGCGCGCACGCGAAAGCTCGCGAATTTCGCAAGCAGAAGATGAGCTTTTCTCACGGTGCCACGAGAGAACTCGGGCAGCAATTCTCATTGAGTCCATCGCGCGAATGCACAGATCAAAGCAGTTGCGGCGGTCGCTCGTTCGCGATCTCGAGGCGGTCGTCCGCGTGCAAACGCATTGGCGGGGCAAGCGAAGTCGCGTTGCATTTGTTGTGTTGCAGGAACTTCGAGCTCGCCAGATAAAGGCTGCGACTCGAATACAAAGCGCCTTTCGCGGCATGCGCGGTCGGCGCCGAGCAAGATTTCGTGCCGTGCAGGCTCGGCACGAGGCAAGAGAGGAACAACTGAGCAATGTCCAATACTTGCGAGCGCAGCGCTTTGCGCAAAATGGAGCCGCCCTTGTCATACAAAAGGTATGGCGTAGAATGCGGTTCCGGTGTGGCGTAGCCTTTGCTGGGCATGGTCTCGCCGTGCAGATGCAACGTATCGTCCGAGGATTTCTAGCTCGACGCAAGGTGGCGCGTCTGCGTGAACTGTGCAATTACGAGCAATGGGTGAACCGATACAGAGACAAGGTGGAAGAAGCCGCACTTCAGGTCCAAGTCATGTATCGCGCGCGACTTGCCAATCGAGAGCTTGAACGCTTGAAGCACGTCAAAGGCGAGGCGCAAAAGGCGCGCCTTGCGGCCAAGGCAGGCAAATTGCGCACGAGGAATCATCGTCGCCGCGTGGCGAAACTTTTCGTCTCCAAAGCAGCGCGAAGTGAGGCTGCCACCACGATCCAGCGTTTTTGGCGAGGAAAGCTGGCGCGCCGCCTGATCATCCATCATCGTCGGCGTGTAATGCGCGAGCGAAAGCATCGCGCAGCAACAATGCTGCAAAGTCTCTGGCGTATGCTCCCGCACCGTATTTTCTTTGTAGCTTGGCGCAGATCACGAGCTGCGACGCGCATACAGGCTGCATATCGTGGCCACGCCGTACGTGCATTAGGACAGCAGCGCCAGCGGCGATACAATTCGGCAACGAGAATTGAATCGTGGTGGCGAATGCACTTGGCTCGTGTCGAACTTTCGCAGCGTAAACACCATTACATGGCTCAACTCAAGATTGCCGGCGTTGTGCGCTGTTATGCTGCACGTTCGTCCGTGCGAGTGCGTCTTGATGAGGCCCGGGCGAAGCAGGAGTCAGCTTTGCGTGGAGCGCTCGAAGCGGCGAAGGGACTTCGCAACGAGCAGAGTCGGCTTGCTCTGACCGCATTGCATTGTAATCCAGCGCGAACGCTGCCGCAGGATTCAGAGCCGCTTGCTATATTCTCTGATCTCGTTGACCCCGGCGCAGGCCGCGCAGCAAATGCAGCAGCATCTGGATCGACTTCAACGGCGTCGCGGTCGTCAGGCTCCAATTCGCTGTCGCAAGGACGGTCTTCACAATCTACGGTGAGCCAAAAGCAAGCCGGTGAGATCGCTTCGCTTGGATCCGCTGCATTTGCAAAGTACTGTCAGTCTATTGGAGTCCAGAGCGAAGGCCGCCTGAAGGCGACCGAAATTGATATTTTGTTCTCCAAATGTTGCATGGGAAAGCGCAAGATGGACTTTTTGGCATTCGTTGACGCGCTCGAACTTTTGGCAGAACAGTTCTTCCCGGAGGTGACGCACTTTCGCGCGCATCGCGACAACGATGCGCAAATTGCTCGCTTCCTTGATGAATTCGTCCTTTGTGGTAGATGGCGCAAGGCCATTCGTGCGCGAACAGAGATTCGTGCCGCGAAAATGGCAATTCGAATGCAAAACATGTATCGCGCGTGGAAAAGTCGCCAGCGAGCACGCCTTGCGCGCGTTGCTCGTGATTATCAGAAACTGCTCGCGGCGCAGACCCAAGCAGCCTACCGGATCCAGTCAGCCTGGCGGCAGCATGCAGCGAGACAGCGTGTCATGGTAATTATGCGATCTCTTTACCGAAGCTTTATCGACACCGAGACGGGAGCGCGCTTTTGGCAAAATCCGACGTCGGGATTGACAACGTGGACAAAGCCGGCGCTTCTGGGAGACGGTGATGTAGACGCGGTCATTCATATTCCTCCGGCGAGACACCAACTCATTGAGCTTTGTGATCGATGCGAAGAAAGAGCGGTCGCAGCACACTGCGAAGATTGCGAGATCGCATACTGCCAAAGCTGTTCGGATATGGTGCACAAAAAGGGTAAACGCGCGCAGCATGATGTGACGGCAATCGCGCGCTGCAGTATGTGCAAATTCCAGATGGCCACCAAGGTATGTGTCGAATGTGGGGACCTTGCACTATGCGATTGCTGCGCAGACTATTCACATCGCAAAGGAAACAAATTGCGACATGAGCTCGACTGGCTTGTGCCAGAGGACACAGGTGTGTGCCAAACGTGCGGGCTACGCGCAGCTCGTTTCGATCAGCCGTATCCGACTTGCAGTGTCTGCGTCGAGCGCGAGTATGGACTTGATCCTACCACGCTTGTGCCACGAAAGTTTACGACGCGCGCAGTTGAAGAGCACCGTCAGGAACTTCACGAGGCTCGTGTGCGTGCGTATGTTCTTGACCAGGCGCAACAAATGGAAGAAGTCCGTCTTGAGAAGGAGCGCCATCGCGCTGCGGCCAAGATTCAAGCGTGCGTTCGGGGAAAGCTGACGCGTCAGTCGGAAAAAGGCAAATATATTATCGACGCTCTTGCAGCACGACGCGAACGCATTGCCCGCGCGAAAGAGGAGGCAGAGCGGAAAAAGCTTGTCAATCGCTTCAAGGCCAATCTCGCGCACGTGCAAAAGGCGACGGGCCTTCTCAAGAAGGACGTGCAGTCGTTGAATGATGAGCCTGCGAAAGCGCAGGATAAATCTCAGGCGTCGGTGTCCCGCGAGGGCGATGCTTCCGCCGATATTTCCATGGCCGCAGGAACAGAATTCAATGCCGAAGCGACCAAGGATGATGTCGAAATCGATGGCAAACCTACAGACGAGCTTCCTGGCAACGAAAACGAGGCGAAAGACGCGCTGCGTCATCCCACAGCCATCTCAAAGTTTGGCGGTCTCAAAGAGAGAATGAAGAGAAACAAGAAGAAGTCTGAAGGCAATGCAGACGAAGAGCCACCAATTCAAGAAAATGCCATGGAAGACCGCTCTCGTAAGAGTACGCTTCGGATCTCATTGCGAGGAAGACGGAAAACGAGAACCAAGAAGCAATCTGCTGAAACGAGCGAAAGCAAACTTGCATCCGAAGGATCGCACGCTAGCGATGGCGTCGCTCCGTCTTCGCAAACGAATGGCATTTCACGAGCAACTGACGAGAAAGAAGCGAAAAACAGCGACAACGCCCTGGCGGTGAATGCTGCTGATGACGGTGGCGACAACCAAGCTGTGGCGACAGCAGATGATGATGTTGCACCTTCTGAAAAGGAGAAAGCGTCTGCGTTGGACAGCGAGTGCGACGCACCAAAGACAAAGATGAAGAGTTCAACGACCGCATCCAAAGACATTATTGGTCCCGAAGTCTCAGCACAGAGTGATATTCAGCAGGCTGCAGAGCAGGTGTCCAAAAGCGATAGCCAAGCCAATGACACGCTCGCAGCTACCATGAGTCGAGGTTCCGCGTCTTCGAAAAAGCACCAAACAGCCACAAGCGCAAGCGATCGAGACGAAGCAATTTCAACGTCGTACCGGGTCGGAGGCGGCGCATCGGATACTGCTTGGAACGAAGTCGCGGAGCCTTTCGATCAAACCGTCGTGGTGGGATCTATTGGCACAGCCGAAATAGAGAATGTTGACAACGCATGGGAGGAATACTTTGATGAGAATCAGCAAGCTACGTACTACTATAACGCAGGCACAGGAGAGACACTTTGGAAAGAAGAATACGATGCACAATTTCTTGATCAAGCACAGGACGCAGGCGCCGAAGAGGAGGCGGACGCATGGGACGAGTACTTTGACGAGACACAGCAAGCTGTATACTATTGTAATCGACGAACGGGCGAGACGGTTTGGAAAGATGACTTTGCGCAGCAATCTCAGGTAAATGAGTATGCTGCAAAAGAGGAAAGATATGCCGAACAAACGTACGCCCCCGAAGGTGTTGACGCTCAAGAGTATGGCGGCTACTTTGCACAGGGTGAGGAAGCATATGCACAAGAGTATGCTTATGCATACGAACAGGATCCTTCACAATACGCCGAGGGAGAGGCACAAGAAGGAGGGTACTGGGACGAGTACGGCGTATGGCATGGCTCGAATGAATTTGACGAGTACGGCCGAGGACATCACTATTAGAGCAATAAGTGCCTTGGAGCAAGGACGAAAGGATTTACTACTACCAGAGCCAATTCATGACTTGAGAATCAAATTTGAAACATCTACTGTTGGGGCTTATCCTTGTCGTCGAGATCGTGAACAATGTCCCCTTCGGCTGGGATAGCGCCATCGGTGGGCTCCGGAGCCTTGCGTTCCTCACCCTCGTCTTCTTCGAGGAGGAAGGCAAGATCGGCAATATCCGGTGGCGAAGTTTTGTCCTTGCGTGAGGGGGGCGAAGAATCCTTAAAGGTCATTCTCATGTCATAAGCGTCCTCACCGTCGGCATAGTAACCTGCCTCGATATCGTTAATCTTGTAGCCAAGGGTGTCATGGTAGAGATGGAAGGCCGCGTAGTTGGTCCGACGGACATGAAGGGACACATATTTTGCCTGAAAAGTCTCGCGCATATCGCGCTGCGAGGCACGCATGAGCTTGGTCGCGAGGCCAAGCTTACGGTGCGAACGCAGAACAGAGAGTGAGGTGATGTGACCATGGAGTCCATTCGACATGTCTTCATCACTGTGTGATTACGCGCAAAAAAGGAGGAGCCATTAAAAGCAAATAATCCAAGAGCAAAGCATGTCAGTCAGTGTCAGTGTCTGTGCCCTTCTTGGACGTACTTGCGTGCGTTTTGACAAAACACGTGTCTCCTTTATTGGCTGACTCGGAGCGATTGTTACTTACATTTTGGCAAGGACGTAGCCGACGATCTTCTCGTTGACTTCGGCCACGTAGAGCAGTTGCGGCCAGGAGAGCTCGTGGTATACGTAATACTTCATCTGATAGTTCTCCGGCAGACAGTGCAGGTTGCAGTTCTGCATGGCGAGGAGGTCCTCCACGGTCGCTCGGCGGATGTTCACCATCTTTGGATGTTTTCTCGCCTCGTCCTCCCCTTGGGCCGCGGCCTTTCCTGCGTGACAGCGCGCGCCGCGCGCGCGCGCGCGCAAGAGGTTGAGAGGGAGCGGGCGAGCGGGCGAGCGAGAGCGGGCCAGCGAGCAGGCGGTCGCCGAGGTCGGCGAAGAGGCGCCAGCACGTCTTTGGGGTCTGTCTGTTGCTTGCCCTGTCTTCCTGGCGTGTCCTTACTAGATGCTGGAGACCTTTTCCCAGAGCCGCACGATTTCACTGCCAGGGCCGACAGCGACAGGGATAGCGAGAGCGGCAGCAACAAACAAGAAGAGGCGGCGGGGCTACAGCAGTCGCGTGGAAACGCACGACTGCGACACAAGGGCCTCGTTCTTGCTTGGATGGGACGACGACCCCTGATCGACTTGACCGCTCTCGCGCGCGCAGCTTGCGACTGACTTGTAGCGAGATGGACGGACTATAGAGGGAGGGACATCGAAAAGGTGACCGACCACGCAGAAACGACGAAGGCGATGAAGGCGACGGCGAAGTAAAAGAGAGTCTTTTTCTAGTTTTTGTGGAATACCTTTTGTTCGAAAAGAGTGGAAGGATCAGTTTCGTGCGCGGTTCACGCATCCTTGGCAGCAAGCTTGGCCTCGAGGGTTTGGTACGCTGCAAGAGCGTGCTTGAGCCGCAGTTTCATTTCGTCGTAGGCGTCCCGAGTGGCTTGGTCCATTCCAGCGACCTGAAGGTCATCAATTTTGTGCTGAAGCTCGGCAACTTCGGTATCGTGTTTACGTTGGCGCTGATCGGCTTCGGCCTCGAGAGTGCGTACTTTTTCTAACAGACCGGCCTGGTCAGCTTGAGCTTGAGCAAGTTCGTCTCGAAGGCGCGCACTCATAGCACGCGCAGCTTCAAGGTCGGCGTTTTGCAGAGAGTTGGCGTCGCGCACGTTGTCGAGCTGAGTATCGCTTCGCGCAACCTTGGCTTGCGCCTCCTTGACTTGCTTTTGCATTTCGTGTCGTGCTCCCATGAGCGCAACAATAACGCGATCTTTGCGCTTGTTCTCGAGCTTCTCCTCTTGCACACGCTTGAGCAAGTTGCGGAACTTTTCTGAGATGGTTTGTAGTTCGGCTTGAAGGGATCCTGAGCTCGACGCGCGGTCTTCGAGCTGCGCGCAGGCAGTGGCATACATGTTGGAGAGCAGCTCAACGTCGAGCGAGAGATGCTCAAAGGACGATGCTGTGGTACGAACAATGGTCTCAACTTGCTCAAGGCGAGGGAGGAACCAAGCGCGCTCCTCTTGGTGAGCCTTTGTTTCGGCACAGAGTGCGTCGCGCGCTTGTGATAGCTCGTCGGCAAGCTGGCCATTTGCGAGCAAAAGGTTTGCGTTGCGTTCGTGCGTGACTTTGAGAGAGTCTTCGAGTTTCAGTAACCGCTGACGCGCCTCCTCGATGCGTAAGAGCTCGCTACCAGCAAGATGTTTTTTATGTGCAGGGGCACGTTCCTCCTTGAAGGAGCGTAGTGCAGTCTCGAGAAGCTTCACTTGTGCCTGTGATTGTGCGTGTGCCTTGCGAAAGGCTTGTACCTCTTTGCGTTGGCGCTCGAGCTCGTCAACCATACTCACGCCTTCACGTGCGTAGCCAAGCGTCTCCACGACACCGACAAGGTGCTGAACTTCCTTGGCGAGAATGACAACGAGACGTGTGAGGGGCGAGCTGGTTGCAAAGTACTTGCTCACAAGCGCATTCGTCTCGTCGGACTTGTCTGGGTCGCTGAGGCCAAGTTTGTATTCCATGGCTGCTTGGTCGGCCATGACGCCTTTTAATACGGCGCAGAGCATGTCCTGATGCTTTGCGACAAGTTGCAAAAGGTTTTCTCGCGATGGCAGGGCTCTCGCCTGGCCATTTTCTTCCAGAGTCCGTCCAGGTCGGATCTGAGGTCCGCCGCTTCGAGGTCGCCCAGAGGGCGGCGGCGACGCAGCAGCAGCAGCAGCAGCAGCAGCAGCAGCAGCAGCAGCATTAATGGCAGCAGGTCCTCCAGGTCCTACGTCTGCACAGCGCTGTTGCGACTGCCTGGAGTCGTCTGTGGCGAGAGCTAGATCACGCTCGATATTTTGCGCGCGCATTTCGGTTGCGGCTGAGGCGCGGGCAGTTTTTGCTCGGAAAAAATCGCCATCCGTGGTGCCGTCTGTGCCAAGAAGTTCGCTGTCTCCTTGCGCGTCGCCAGATGCATCTTTTGCATCACTTATTCTGTTGTCGTCGCCGACGCGGTAAGAGGGCTCGAGAATGATGGCCCCGTTTCCGTTGCGGCGCATGTCTTCGAGCATGAGGTGAAGCGCTCGAATATCAGTTTTGAGATGACCAAGAAAGCGGAGTTCGGCTTGCTCAGTTTCGTCTTGTGGCGTCTTTTGCATAAGAGAAGCCAAGAGGTGTCCTTGTCGGAGGTCCTTGCAAAATTGAAGCTGGGCATCGATGTGCTGTCCGAAAGCCTTGACGCTTTGTCTCCACATGGCAACTTGAACTTTTGCCGCCTCGGAGCGCGAGTCTGCATCAAGCTGTTGTTGGAGACTTATGGCTACATCTTTAAAGTTCTTTTGCAGCCTTTTGCCTGTACCGAGAAGCTCTGCGCCGGCGTAGAGGGTGCCTCGTCGTCTGCCATGGCTGCTCTCACCCGAGGCAGGTTCCCAATTCTCTGGCCGAGACCTTGTGCGCCCTTGCGCGCGTGGTGTTGTTGTCATCTTTGCGCGCCAGAGCTTTGCAGAGTATAAGGTATATCAAGCACGTCTGCGCCCTGCTGCAAACAAGCAGAAAGCGCGCGCGCGAGAGAGAGAGAGAGAGAGAGAGAGAGCGGCAAATCAAGACGAGCATGTAAAAGCAAAGGAAAAAAAGGCTTGAAAAAGAAACGAGCATCGCGCTACGAAAAGGGGGACAGTTACGTCCTGTCCTTTGCAACGGATTCATTTGTAATCAATGGATGACGACTTTGACGACAAACGTGAACTCGGTTCTGTTGGTGTCAATGTATGGATGTGTGGATCTATGGATGAGGGGATACTATTTGAGATCAAGGTGACGAGGCCTAGCAATGGAGATTTGCAGGAATGCGAAAGACACATTTGAAGTAAGAGAATATCGAATCGACCCGATGCCAGATGCTCTCCAATGAATCTTCTTCATTTGGGCAAGCACTGACAAGCAACATCACCAACAAAGATGCGCCTCTTTCTTCATGATTTTTAACGTCTTTAACGCTACTGCTGCTGCTGCTGCTGCTGGCCAGGCACAAAGACGGCAAGTCGACATTCATCGATTCAGTTATCGACACTGTAAACTCTTGTATGTGGGGTTGATGGCGAAGAAAAGCAAAAAAGCGAAGGATTAGCATTCCCAGCGCCCCCCACTCTCTCCCCCGTGTGGAGCAGATAAAGAAGAGGCAGATAAAGAAGAGTAATTTGCTTTTTTCTTGTAGGTGCGTGATAGGAGCAGGGTTAACGGGAAAAGGTGGTCGCAGGGTTTTCGCTAGAGCTTTTGCGGAACTCGTGTCGTGTGCGCGCTAGGTCTTGCGTACTTACAGCTCGTCGTCGTCGTCAGGGATGGGAACTGCGGCGGCGGCCTGGAGCTCGAGCTCGGCCTGCCGCTGCTGCTCCTCGTCGACAGTGGCCGTTGGCGGTCGCAGGGCAGGGGCAGCCACGATGTTGAGGTCGGATTGCCCGACGAGTTTTCTGGCGAGCCAGAGGAAGGGCTTCTCAAAGTGGTAGTTACTCTTGGCCGAAATGTCGTAGTAGGGGAGGTTCTTCTTGCGATGGAAGAGCACCTGTTTGGCCTTGACCTTGCGCTCCTTGATGTCGACCTTGTTTCCGACGAGGACAATGGGAATGACGTCGCAGACGCGGACGAGGTCACGGTGCCAGTTGGGCACGTGCTTGTAGGTGATGCGGGATGTGACATCGAACATGATGATGGCGCACTCACCTTGAATGTAGTATCCGTCCCGGAGGCCGCCGTACTTTTCCTGACCGGCGGTATCCCACACGTTAAACTTAATTTTGCCGTGGTTGGTGTGAAAGTCGAGCGGGTGCACCTCGACACCGAGGGTGGCTACATACTTCTTCTCGAACTCGCCCGTCAGGTGGCGCTTCACAAAGGTCGTCTTGCCGACGCCGCCATCACCCACAAGGATGAGCTTGAACTCGGGGACCACCTCCTGCGTCTGTGATGGAAAACAAAGGAAAGAGCACCAATCAAAGTTGGGTTTTTCTTGATGTCAGTTTCTTCCTGTCCGATCTAAACACAAATAATGGTTTCTGCGAACAAGATCGGCACACATTTGATCTTTGGCTTTCCTCGGCCCGATCTCACTTCGCATATGACGCTTGTGCGCATCCATGATCCAGCCGTGACCTGAATCATGAATGCACGTGACGAGAAAGCCATAAGAGCCTTCATGCATAGCCCGCCCAAACCTCTCTCTCTCTCTCTCTCTCTCTCTCATTCTCTTCGTCTCTTTCTTCTGTGTCAACATTCACTGGCTGATGCCCACGTACCATTCTTGCGTCCAGAAAAAGGCTAGCGTGCTGAGTCGTCGCTGGTGCCTCGCTTGTATGCTGCGCGTGGTCGTCCAAAAGTAAAAAGCTCGTCAGTCAGCGGTGCGTTCTCGTCGAAAGCGTGCGGCGGCGCGTCCTTCGTTGCCGCGTTCGTTCGCCGGTTGGCTCTCGCCGGCCCACTCTCTCGCCTTCGGCGACAGCTCCGCGCCCTCGCGCACGCGGGTGCGACGAGAGAGTGAGGAGAGGGGGGGGAGGGACCGCGGCCAGGGAGCCAGGAGGCGACCATCGGCGCGGCGCGCGAGGCCGTCGGTCGGCGAGCGAGCGGTCTCCGCCATGCCGCGCCCGGCTGGATGGATGCGGAAAAGAAGGAAAGAAGCATGGCGCCGGCGAAGCCATGCCTGCGCGCTCCCGTCCCGCTCCTCGCGGCGGGGCGGGCGCTCTGCGAAGCGGCGGCGTCGAGAACGGCGCGCGCGGCGAGCGGCGAGCGCCAGCGAGCGGCCGCGGCCGACGCCCCCCCGCCCCTCGCAAACGGTGGCGGCGGCGGGCGCGGCGGGCGGCGGCGACGTACCTGTCGGTGGTTGGTCGTTTGCTTCTCTATCTTTCGCGCCCTTTGCGGCCCTTTCGTGACCCTTTGCCACCGCCGCCACCACTGGGTTATCGGGCGCAGCAAGTGGCCTATGCACACGCCCAAGTCGGCCTTTCGCGCCCCTTCTTTGCTGCGCCTCGTCTCTCCGCCAGCGGTTGGCGCCCCGCCGCAAGTGCGCGAATCGCGCGCCACAAGTCGGAAATACGCAGCGACAAGTCGCCTATCGCCCGTGCGCTAGTGCGCGCTGGTTTTCGAGAAGAACGGCCGCTGGCCGGCCCCCAGCCAACCTCCGGGAAGAGAACGGGATCGGGGGAACGAACATAGAAAGAACGCGGAACGCGATGGGACGGAGACGTGGGAGAGGATATCCTAGGCTGACGGCCGCGGCGGTTTTTTTTTGGCGCTTTTTTGCAGTTCCTCTGTTTGGGTTCGAGCTGACCGTGACTGATGACTCGAACAGGCGGCCTCCCTGGCCTGCGAGGCCGAGACCTCGGTCGACACGACTAGCTTGCAAGGGCACGACATTCTCGCCAGTAATGACAAGGCAAGCAAGCGGCAGCGAGTCTCATTCTGTAAAATGGAGTCCGGGCTCTGAGTCGATCGACAGGGGTTTTAAGAACTTCGGTGCAAACTTGCGCCGAAGAATCATCATAGCGAGATAGGGAACAAAGGGAACGGGGAGAGGAGAGTTTGAAAAAAGAAAAAAAAAAGAAAAAAAAAAGAAAAAGAAGAATCGAGCAGAACAACAAGCAAGAAGAAAGAAGCGGCGCGGTGGAGCTGGAGGGATTGTTGAGCTGTCGGCGCAGCGCTGCGCGTATCGCTTGCGCTCGTGGACGTAGTGCGCGCGTCTGATTTCTCATTTTCTAGTGAGAAGGTCCTTCCGAGGAGCAAAGGACTGGAGGGAAACCGAGATGTCGGCCAAGCACCACACAGACTTGGTGCTATGCAGGAAGCTTGCGGGCGTCGCCGTGGCCAAAGTCTGCGATAAGCACGATGGTCAATGCCCGATTTGTGACTCCTTTGTGAGGCCAGACACGCTGGTGCACGTCTGTGATGAGCACAACTACGGCTCCATGCAAGGAAAGTGTATTATCTGCAACGCCCCTGGGACCTCCGAGGCGTACTATTGTAAAGAATGCGTCTTGCAGGAGAAAGATCGCGATGGTTGCCCAAAAGTGATCAATCTAGGCTCGTCGCGCGCCGACAACTTTTACGAGCAGCAAAAGTATGGCTTTTCGAGGCGATGATTGCACATCCTTTCTCTCATTACACAATGACCAGGATTTTGCGCTCGCAGAATTGTCACTCGCGCAATCTGCATTGAAAATAGCGTAACATCGAGTGAAGTTGCATCAGCGTAACGCCGAGTGAAGTTGCATCAGCGTAACGCCGAGTGAAGTTGCATCAGCGTAACGCCGAGTGGAGCTAGGCTAGTTGCGCGACTTGCAATACCTTGCAGAGGGCAATGACAACCCAGGAATTGCTGGGTGTTATTTCTCGTTGCGAAGATTCTCTTTGCTGAGCATTGGCGCTGCTCGTGCTGGATTGTATTTGGACGACATAGCTCCACTCGTCTCTGCTTTGCAAGTTCTGAAAAATCTGTCCACATCAATGTCTTTGTTTGAAGCTAAACTGCAGGCACGTCTCCTGAACGTGCAATTGCGCATCTCATCTCGTTTCTCCAAGATGGACCGGCATTGTATCGGACAGCAAACAAATTCTGTTCTCACGTGCTCATCTTTCTGACTAAAAAGGTCACGCGTGAGCAATCGCATGGCCTATTGCAGGCGATTCTCGATACGACGAAAGGAAACATCTCGGCTTCTTTGGCATACGTCGTCGGAAGAAGGCAGGCATTGGATTCTGTGCACAGTGCAGACTTTTTTCCGTGCAGAAAGTTTGAGCACGCGCGCTACATATCGAAGGCCACCCGTTCAAGAGATGATGTACAACTTCTTGCGCGGTCGCATGGTCTTGCTCGTCCTGGCAATATGTATAAAATACACACGATTTTCTTTGTAGTACTACTACTTTCGCGCCAATCAGCGTGGGACTTTGGGTTTGTGCAATTTGCCCGTCCTTACTGCAATCCGATCCTTTTGAACAACGTTGAAGGTTCCGATTGACAGTGATGGAGTGAGATAAATTTGTGCAGCAGCGAAGCAAAGAGCCCGTCGCGCCGAGAACTGGCTGGGCTAAGCTCAACTACCGGAAACTATAATGTAGCGAGAACCTGCGGTGCACACACCCGGAAAACAAAAATAGGCTATAGCTAGCTAGCTCGTAATTGGCAGATGACAAACGTTTAAGATTGTGGCGACAACCTGAAAGGCTGGTGATATGAGGTCGACCTGATGAATAGGCACCTTGCTTGAGAGCCAGTGAAAATCCTTGACGCGACTGATTGCTCGCTCCACATGGATGCGAAAGTTTGCACTTCTCCTCGTTTTGTTCGCTTCCTCAGGAGTCAGCATGTGCTGCCCTCTGAATCGTTTGGGTGGCATGAACAAGTACGCACCTCGACGCGCAAGAGCATCACTCACGAGAAAGCCTTTATCAGCCACAATAGTTTGACCAGGAAAGACGCATTCATCGTAGAAGCCCGAGCACTCTGTAATCAAAGGGTCCGAGATCTCACCTGGATATGCCTTGGAAACCCAGCCAATGAATCCGCAGGCTGACACCGCGATCAACAGCTTGACCGTGTTTCGTGACTTATACTCGCTCCACGTTGCGCTCTGCGCTTCTGGGTTGTCAGGAACCTGAATTTCGAGCTCAGTAGCGTCGAGAATATAACTAATTGTGTGGTTTCCAAATCTCTTTGAAACCTCACTTGGGCAAGTGTCCTCGAGCATCTCCGCGCTCATCGATGGAAAGGCAATCTTGAAGCAGAAGTACATTGTCATGATCCCAAACTCAAAATTGCGCGATACCGTGCTTTGGCTCAAGCTAAAGAGCGAACCAACAACGACCTGAGAGAGATTAAGTCGTCAAATCATCAACGTGAGAAGAATACGGTCCTCAAGTGAGAGACATGGAGGGCCTGAAGAATGCGTGGTGCGGATCGAGGGGGTAGAAATTGTCTTCTTTGGCGCCCGTCGGCGCTTTGCGGACGTCGTGTCTGCCCTATGTTCGGCCCATAATGAGTTACTGGCAACTCGCTGCAAGGCGTCGTCCGCTTGAAAAGCACGAAGGACATCAATGATGCTTTCGAAAACTTCTACACTCGTCACGCCAGTGAAGAAACGAATGTTTTCGGCGTATCGCTTCGTATTTTTGAAGCGAGACCACCGAAGAGGCTGCTCAGCGGATGTTGGAACCATAAGAAACTTGAGCCCATGATCTTTGTCCGTAATGGTCGCTTTCACATCGAGTAACTTCTTCTCTACTTTGTTCTTGGCATCTTTCTCTGATTTGAGATCGGCCCTGAGGCGTCCAATTTCATCCGTGAGGCGACCATTTTTAACCGTGAGGCGACCGACTTCGTGCTCGAGGCGATCAGTCTCAGGATTCTTTTTCAAGCGCTCGTGCCGTTCGGTAGCGACATGAGACTCTACCTCTCCCTTCGTCTGTGTCAGCTGAGACCTTACCTCGGCTAGCTCACTACCCGCCCGCTTCAGCTTGCCGCTCTCCTCGGCAAGCCTGATAGACAGCTCATTCGACTGAGTCTTCGCCTCAGCTAGCTCAGAGGTGCACTGCTTCATCTGTGAAGCCGCTCTTTTCAGCTTGTCGTTCTCCTCAACAAGCTTCTTCGAGAGCTTGCAAAGCTCTGCATCAATTTTTCCCTTCTCGGCTCTTTGCCTCTCATTCTCGGCTTTTAGCCTCTCATTCTCGGCTTTTAGCCTCTCATTCTCGGCTCTCAGCCCAGCAACGCTATCATAAACCAACTTGGTCTTTGCATTTGTATCACCCAGCTCCTTCTCGAGGTTCTGGACTTGATTGTACGCACAAGACAGCGCCATTTTATTGCTGTTTTGCAAGTCAATTCGGCGCGATCTGTCTTTGCTGATCTTACGCGACTTGAGTCGAGGCTCTTCTTCTGCCACAATAGCATCTTGTCGTGCAAGAGCCTCCTTGGCACCCCTTTTGCGCTCATTCTGTGTCTGAGTGTGCTCGCGATCGCTCTCAAGAGCACGCGCAGCTGAATGTGTGCGATTTCCGCTACCGTTTTCTCTACGCTTTGGCGGGGCGACTTGGCTCACGTGTCTCCGCGCTGCCATCTTCATAGGCGCGACTTTTTCTGTTCGAAGAACCCACCTAGTCGAGTTCCACTCGGCTTGCTCGCCGCAAGGAGGGGGCGTCATCATGCTTGTCGTTGCCTTCACATCAATGATAGGTTTCAGCATCCATTTATTCGTCTTTGCGTTGAAGCGAAAGGACTCTGGACGGAAATGATGCCACCTAAATTGCGAATTTGATGTTGGCGAAGGATTCTCGGAGCTTGGCCGCAGTTGGGCGAAGATCTTGTCGCGCGCTTGCTGCTCTTTCTGAGCTCTTTGCTTATCATCTTCGCTAGTTCCTTCCTACGACGACGATTTTTTTTGTAAATCGCGCTCGTGCGAAAGATCCCATGCTTTGCTTGGCACCAAGATAAATCACATGCGCATCGTGAGTTTTTCGGCGACTTCGTCATCTTGGCAGTCTCTGGGGCCTTTTCCGGTCCGGAGGAGGTATTGAATGTTATCACGGAGATACACGCCTTGCCGGACATCGCTTGTGAGACCGCTTTAGGCAAATGTATTGAGCTTTTCTGCAACCTAACGACCGCGTTTCTTGCGTTCGCAGACTCTTTATCTTGAGTGTACGCGAGCGCGTACGAGTCTAGACAGCTACAGCGCCAGCCTGAAAGGCGTTCCTAGGCCCCTTTCGCGCTCCTTCTCGCTCTCAACCTCGCAGCGCGGGGTGGTTGCGCGCATTCAAGAACGAAGTTTATGGTCGCCGACGCCAGTTTCCACCAACGATGTCCAAAATCAGCCAAAGATCAGCCATGAAAGTGGAACAAAAGAACGTTCTAAAATTGTTCCAAAGCGTACATGTTCGCCTGAAGAGTGCAACGGGAGGGTTTGGTCCGTGGCTGGGATGGTTTTCGTCAAGTGAGCAAACCTCGAATCGACGCAAGCCAGGCAAGGCCCCGAATCGTGCCACGAGTAGTAGCTCGAAGAAGGAGGACACGCTGCGAAAAGGTAGACGCCGCGAGCGCCGAGGTATCTCGCTCGCACGCACGCTGCAACGTCCTCAGACGGCGGCCCAACTTGGAATTGGGACGACAAGAGTGCGGAGTACGCGCGCGCGTGCAGCAGCCGAGAGACAAATTGCAATGAGACTGGTACTACCCAAGAGGCCGGGGGGCTGTCAAGGACGCTGGGACTGTCAAGGAGGCTGCTAGCAAAGGTCTTACGGAGAAAAGCCACATTTTTTGGCCAAAATGTTAAACGCCCCAGAGCCAGGCGCAGAGCGCAAGCTTAGGTGACTTTTTGGCCTTGACACGCGACCCGATCCCGCGGCGCTGCATGAAACTCTTAAAGATGGAACGCTTCTTTGTTGAATTTTTGTAGCGCAGCAGGCCTTGAACAAAAGTGGGACCCGTGTCGGCGCCTTCAGAAATATTTATGCCTTTCTTCGAGTCGCGACCGCGAATGGGCTCGACAACGAAAAGGCATTTGAGCCTTCGGACCTTTATGAAGGCCGCGGTTGTCGAGTGTATTCTTTCTTTCGCAGACTTTCTTGTCGCCAAGGCCAGGAAAAAGTCGCCCGGAAAGACCATCGCGTCAAGAGAAGCGGCTGTCGCTTTCGCCGGCGGTGGACCTGGTGGAGGGCCTGACAACAATAACGACTGCTGCCACAATTGTTGCTCAGACAATTGCGATGACTGGTGCTGCTGCTGTAAAGGCTTTGTTGCTGTGCTATGCGCGGGGGCGATTTCCTTTTGTCACAATCTTGGCAACGACGGCAACTGGTTTGATACCTGTACCGAAGAATGGGCAACTTGCTGCTCTGGCACGGAAGTATGTTGTCTGGATAACATGGGAGGCTGCGAACTAGCCACCGTTAATTTCTGCGATGTGCTTCCCGGGTTTTGTTTCGTGTGCACTTCAACTTGCTGCATTCTGTCAGGCACTATGACCAAATGCTGCTTTACCGGATGCTGCCAAGTTGCATGTGATGTTGACGAGCATGCTGACTGCGGCGAAGCTTGATGCACTGGCACCGAACATTGCTGCAGCGAGACCGGTCAATGCTGTCAGGCGACTTGCGTTTGCTGCTTTACGTGTGCCACCTGTGAATGTGGTGGAGATGGTGATGGTGGTGGTGGTGGTGGTGGTGGTGGTGGTGGTGGTGGTACTATCGATGCCGCCGTGCGAGGTGGGCAGGCGCAGGTTGGCGTTGGATCCAGCGGGAACGATGGCGACTGCTGCAGGGACTGCTGCGCAGGTTGTGTTGACTGTTGCGAAGGTTGTGGAGACTGCTGCACAGGTTGTGGAAACTGCTGCGCAAATTGTGGAAATTGTTGCGTTGGAGGAAATTGCTGTCAATCGAAAGTAATTTCTCTGTGTGTTGATGATCGAGTCTTCGTTCTATTTGGCTGGTGCTGCTCGCTGCAGCTCGCTACCGCTGGCTGTGGCTAGATTTGCTTGCTTGCTTGCGTGCTTGCTTACTTGCTTCCTTGCTTGCTTGCTTGCTTGCTTGCTTATTTGCTTGCTTGCTGTGACTCTAGCTGGCTCACTGGCTAGTTACAGGGAGGACCCTGTCTCTTCTAGGCCTACGTAGAGTAATAATCGACCAGCAAGCTAGCCAGAAGCAAAGTAGTAGGCCTACTCTAGGCTATTGAAAGTTTCATCAATCATGGAGTGACAGAAGTGCACGCGTATGAGGTCGCCGCATGTGTGCTCCGCGCTCCTTCGCGCGACGTGTCCATTTGCTTTGCACCCCGCGTTTGCTCCCTTCTTCCCTCTATTCTGTGTGTATGCTTGGTATCGACCGCCGATCGACCTTACACCCCATTCCTTCCGTAAAGTGCGAGTTGTGTCCACAATCCAATCCGATCCGTCCGTGCACATTTCCTCCTACACCTGGCGGGCTCCCTAGCAAGTTGCAGCTGGAGCCAGTGCAGCTGGCTGTCCGAGCCCATTCTCCTTGCCCCGCGATCCAATTTTTCTCGCCTCCGCCGGATTCGTTGGCGCTGTCACAGCCTTACTACCGGTGCCTCTACTAAGCCCCTGACCGTGATAAAGTCCATTGGTTGCGAATGACGATGCAGCGATGACCTGCCACTGCCACTGCCACTGCCACTGCCACTGCCACTGCCACTGCTGCCGTTATCGTGCCAGCATAGCTGCCGATGCCTGCAGCTGCAGCTGCAGCTTCGTCACCGCGAGCCAAAAAGGACGCTCCGGCAAGGTTCGCTTCGTCGGCCGCGGCAGCGGGCTCGGCCCTACACAGCCAACAAACAAACTGTGGCAGACCGCGACCGCGATCGCGACCGCCTCGCGCTGGCTGGCCGGCTGGCAGGCTGGCAGGGGCTGTCTTCCTCCGCGCCGTGCGCACCAGGCGCAGCTCGAGCGGCAGGCTGATCGATCGATCGCCGAGCCGGGGCCGTCGCGGGCGTCGCCTCCTCCGCGCCGTGCGTGCGCACGCGCCGGCGCGTGCAGTGCGCAGAGCGCGGGCAAAAGCGGCGGGCCGGGCCCCGGCTCGCGCGGACGCGGGGCAAAAGTCTGTCCAGGGCCGCCCTGTGTCTCCGCATTCACGCTTCTCTTTGCGCAGCGGCGGAGACCCAGGCGGAGTCCTCGCCGGCGACCTCGCGGCGGCGGCGGCGGCGCGGCGCACGCGGCGCGCACGCGGCAGCAGCGGGAACGCGCACGCGGACGCGGCCCTCGAGCGCGAGCGGCGCGCGCGCGCAAGAGCGAGCGAGCGAGCGAGCGACCGGGGAGGGAGGTCAGGGAGACAGACCCCCGCGGAGGCCCAGAACCTCGAAAGAAAGCGAGCGAGCGAGGGAGCCCGGGCCGGCGCGCGCGAAGGCAGACCGCGGGAGAGCGCAACGGCGCGCGGACCCGGAGCGTGCGCGGCATCAACCTCGCCCGCGCGCGGAGCTCGGGCGGCCGGCGAGAGATCCCGCGGCTCGCGAATCGGGTTTTGAAAAATCGACGCGAGCTCGAGCTCAACTCGTCCGCCCGCCGCAGAAGCGCGCGACCCCGCTCGAGGCGGACCGCGACGGGCTCGCCGCCGCGGCAGCGGCAGCGGCAGCAGCAGCAGCAGCAGCAGCAGCACGGCCGAGGCTCCCGGCGCGCCGCGACAGGTTCCGTCCTCGTCGGTGCGCGGAGGGAGAGATCGGGCACGGCGGCGTCATCTGCGAGTGAAGACAGACTCAGAGCCCGGCTCTTGGGCGCGGACTCCGCTTCGCTCCTCGTGCCGGCGCCTCTCTCGCGCGCGCGACCGCCTCGCTCCGCTTCGCTCGCCCGCCCCAGGACGCCAGCCAGGCCCGCGCACGCTCCTCCTTGCTTCGCGTAGCCGAGCGCGGCGCGGCGGGAAGCTTTGCGAGCGCGCCCAAGGCAAGCAAGCAAAGCAAGCAAGCGCGAACGGCCTCGCTCCTCTGTGCGGCAGCAGCGACCGTCGCGCCCCGGCCCCTTGCCACTTGCGAGGCGAGAGCGGCGCCGTCGCGCGCGAGATCGCGCGCACCGCGCAGGAAGGCAGACAGCTGGGCAGAGGCAGCTAGCTCCGCAGAACTTGTTGCTGGCTTGCTTGGTTGTTTGCGTGCAACGCAAAGCGACTAAGCAAAGCGAATAGCTCGCGCGAGCTCGCGAGTATACGTACACTCGCGCTCGCGGCCGGAGGACGTGCGGGCTAGACCGCACGCTTGCTGACGTCGAAGGCAAGGCGAAGGGAGTCGAGAGGCGACGGCCAAGAGAAAAGCCGTCGCGCCCGCTTTTGAGGTGGACGTCGACCACATCTACGACGACGCCCTAGGCCGTGGCGCCACGCCCCGTCGCGCACGAGTGAGATAGCGAGAGGCGGACTAGCACCACCATACGCAGACAGAAAGACAGGCAGACTCGTACGCAGCCAGGCAGCCAGGTAGCAAGACAAGCACGCAGGCAGCCAGGCAGGGAGCCAGGCGGGAGAGTAGTGGCAACCGAGAAGGAAAAAAGAAAAGAAGAGGAAAGAAAAGAAAAGAAAAAAAAGGGCGGTTCACAAGGAAGCAAAGCAAAGCAAAGCAAGAAAGCGAAACGAGCGCCGAGAATGGCGAGCTCCTCGTCCCACGATTCAATGGCGCACACTGATGCCAACACGCCCGTTGGCATCCTATTCAAATGCAACGCAGCGACACTTGAGTCCGCCGAGGACCGAATGCTTCTCGGCGCAACGAAAGAGAATCTCAAGATCGTAAAGTCAGTACGACCCGGAACAGCCGTTTTCATTCTGGACACCGAACTAGAGGAGCTGCATACGGGATTCGAGGCTGCCTCAGAAGGTCGCCGCGAGATCGAGCACCTCGTCAAGATGCCAAGCGCCGTGGCTGCGACAGAGTGCACCACTTCTGCTCCCGAAGAGACCCCATTGATAGCGCAGATTCGCATTCGTCGCGTGCGCAGGTGCGCCCCCATCGCACGAGATGTATTTCAGTCCCTTTTGTTCTCGAGTGTCTCGCAAGACGAGCTCTGGGACGAAAATCGTTGCGTCCCTCTTTCGCAAGAATCAGTCGAGGCGCTCCGTGCATGTCGAACACCAGTCATGAAAAGTCGTGCAGGACCTCGTGGACGCACCCAGAAAAAGAGAGTCCCACGCACTTCTACCAAGCATTCACCATCTTCTGTGTCGTCGCACGTCTCACAGCAGAATGCAGGCGATGCCACGAACAAAGTTGTCATGACCGCTCTTTATCCCGATGACTGCGCGCAGTCGGAAATTGGACGCCATAGCGAGGCGAGTAGCGTCTCGTCCATGCATACTAATGAGGAGTCTGGCTACGCTTCCGGCTTCTCAACGGGGACGGCCCCATCGGACACAGGAAGCGCGGCGCTGCGCAGACTTGAAAACGCTGTGCAACAACTTAGTGTTGCCGACTCAAGCACGACACCCAACGAGATGCCCGGACCCAGCAAGAGCAACAACAACAATAGCGAGCACGATAATGTGAATGCGATGGCCCACGATGAGGGCGCTGACGCGGCTTCGAACCAGCGACCCCGCAAATCGCTATCTATTGTTGTCGAGGAAAACGATTCGTCCGCTTCCAGCCCATGCCTGAACGTCATTAATATTTGCATTGATGGCTTTCTGGATAACGTCATCAAGGCGCTCAATGTCCGCCAACGAGCCATGCCCAATGACCCCGAGAACCACGAGTACGATATGTCCGCTTATTCCGGCGACGATGCCACCATGATTTGGCGTCGTGTCGGCGAAGTCGTCCGCAACATATATGCAAGCGCGGTGGTGCAAATCTATGGCTCCTTTGCCACTGGGCTTTGGCTCCCGGGGCAGAGTGATCTGGATCTGCTCATCACTCTTCATCATGGCCACGCTCTCATGAACGAGTATGCGCGCATGCGGGCGGCCTCTTTTGTCTCTCGTGGATCTTTTGATGCCTCCTCTGTTGCTAGTGTATCTTCCGTTGCCCCCGCGGCCTCTCTTAAGGCTGAAAGTGGTGCAGACGCTACCGTGTCATCTGCCAAGGAGACCAATGCCTCGGGAGAGAAAGAGGCTGCGCCCCAGGCTGAGACGCCAGATGTTGCGTCCGTCCCGAGTGCATCTGCGCCGCGAAAGAGCAAGAGCACGACCAATTTCGAGGCTGCTTCGTGGGCTGATCGCGCCAAGGGTGCTGCTGGCAAGGTATCACCCGCGTCAACTTCGCCACAGCTCGAGCCCAGTACGCCTGCTCGACCAGCCTCTACGCCCGCCAAGACGTCTGCTGACCAGACCGTTGGTCAGCTTACGGCGCAACGTTCGCTGGGTCAGGCCGAACAACAACAACAACAACAACAACAACAACAACACAAGGCAACCATGGCCAGTGGACATCCTCCGCGACACCCTCGGACGTCCTCACTCAAAGCCTCGGAGACGCAAACAGTCCCGCAGGCGACTGCTCATGCTCAGGTGCAGACCCAGTCGCAACCGCCAAAACAGCAACAGCAGCAACAGCAGCAACAGCAAAATGGTGGATTTCCTTCCATGCCGCAGAATATGTATCCCATGCCTCAAGAGCGCATGTATGGTTTTCCGCCGCCCTTTCTGCCTTTTGCAGATCCCACCGTAGATATGAGTTTAGACCGTGGCCAGCTCCTCACCTATATGTGCGCCGTCCACTCGGCGCTCAAGGCGCAGCCATGGTGCAAATCGATCAAGCTCATTAAGAGCTCGTCAATGCCGGTCATCAAAATGAAGGCCGTCAATATGCTTTCAAATGGCGCGGCTACGGGACCCGAGATTCCCGTTGATATTTCCTTTCGCACGAGTGACCATTATGGTCTGCAAGCCCGTGATTTCGTCTTGCAGCTTACCGACGAACTCTCCGGCGTACTGCGGCCCCTCGTGCTTATTCTTAAGCGCCTTTTGCGCGAGTACGACCTCCACGATGTCTACAAGGGAGGCCTCGGCTCGTACTCTTTGACAACGCTCGTTGTCTTCTTTCTCTTGCGTGTAGGCTTTGTCATCTCTGGCGAGATGCCTCGAATGAATCCCATGCTCCCGCCGCCACGCATGGCGACACCCCACCCTTCGACGGCCGCCCCGGCCTCTGGTGTCACCCCTATCGGCGGATCCGCGCCCTCCACGCCTGCGGCAACAGCCACCTCGCATCAACAACAGCAGCAACAACCATCGTCCTTTTCGCAAATGCCCACAAGTGAGCGGCTAGCAGGGTCGCCGGCGTCGGCAGGGGCACCCCCTACGATTCCGTCGCCCAGCCTGATGGGATCGCCATTGCAGCAACCCATGTCGGCACCCGCAACACCGCGGTCGCGCTTCCCCATGGTTGAGCTCGACAATCTGCCTCCTTTGTACAAACCTGAGGATCTCGAACAGAGACAGCAGCGACGGCAGCGTCGTCACCGCAACAACCGCAAATATAGCGTCGGCAGCGCTGCCAGCCGTGCGAGTACAATCAGCAGCAACACGAGCAGCACTGGCCTGAACCACCTCACAGCCAGCAACAGCAACAACAATAACAACCACGATGAGGTCTCTCTCCATGACTTTCATGACGAGGACTCTCAAGGCGACCTCGATAGCAACGCTGCCAGCGATGATGACCGTACTACGGTAGGGGACGAAGCCACAGCTGCTTCCTCAGACGCTGAGATTCTACTAAAGGCGGCCCAAGTCGTAGAATGCGCGACGCGCGAGAGCCGCAAGTGGTTGCGCGAATATATTCAAAACGACTGCCGTGGGACAGTCAATGTGGGTGTGCTTCTCATGGGCTTTTTGCAAATGTTCTCGCGACCATCGCGTGGCGGTCTCGACCTCGAACAGCTCGAGCTCTCAATTTTGCGTCGTGGTTCGATTCGTGTGCAGCGCCGACGACGTGATTCCGATGGTTTACTCCAGCAACTCTCGCCCCTTTGCGTGCGCGACCCTGTGCGCCGGAGCCACTGCCTTGGCTCGGGGTCATTTAACATGTATATGGTGCAACAACGCTTCGGGCAGCTGCACGAGCTTCTCATGCATCGTCCAAACCAGCTCTCCGACTTGCTTGCCATCGAAGTGCACCCAAGTGCATCGCAAGCACCATCGCCGGACGCTGGCCCCATGCCGGGAATGCCTTCCGGTGGAGCACACGGTTTTGGCCCCATGGCTGTACCGCCGTACGGAGGCATTTCTGGCTTCGTGCCCTTTATTCCGGTGGGATTCAACAACTCGCAGATGATGTCACTGCCTATGCATCTCGTGAGTCCGCTCGGATACATGCAGCCTGGCACACCAACATTTGCGACGGGTACAGACCAGAGCAAGTCTGCGTCTGCGGGTGCAACCTCGAGTGATGAACAGGGCAAAGAGGATTCCGCGAAGAGTGCTGCCACGAGTGAGTCTTCGAACCAAGAGTCCCAAGCAAGGACGTCTGCAACATCGTCTCCGGAACTCAGTCCGTCGGCTGCGCAACAGCAGTTCATGCAAGGTCTTAGCCCGAGACCCATGGGCTTCCCGATGCCCATGCCCTTTGGCGGCTATCCTGGCATGTCTGCCCCCGCTGGCTACGGATATCCTGGATATCCGCAGGTCTCTCCAGCCGGTTCAAGTCAAGGGGAAGGCCATACTTTTTCGGAGGCGCAAAGCCAAGGGCAACAGAAGCAGCAGCAGCAAAAGGGTGCAGCCGGTAAGAAGGAGCGTGGCACGCAAGCATCCCAAGCCCAGCATCACGCGACGCAGACGATGGCACCGCAAGTCAAGGGAACACAAACGTACCCACCCATGGCACCTTCGTGGATGGATCAGCGAAACATGGTCATGTGGCCAGCGCACCCTGGATTCTCAGGCGACATTCCCCAGAGCCCAGCCATGAACCGCGTTCCCGAAGAAGGTTGCACGATTGTAGCTCGCAACATTCCCTACGAGGCCTCCGCCGAAGACTTTGCCGAGCTCGAAGAAAAGTTCCGGTCCCATGGTGAAGTTTTGTACGCAACCCAATCTGCTGCGCGAGGATCTCTCTACATTACATATGTTACTGAACGCGAAGCGCGCCGGGCCATGTCCAAGCTTCAGGGCCACCAAATTTTGGACCGCGAGATCCGCATCAAGTTTTATCGCGATCTAGTCAATGAGCAAAGCTTTTTCCCTCGCTCCTTTTACCAGCATCGTCAGCCCTTTTCTACATGAACGGGTCGCTCGCTTTCCTGTGGTGGCTTCCATCTCTTTCAATTTTATAATCCTCTCACGCACACCTATACACGCACCTTTTGCATACATTTGATTCATGATTTGATCAAGATTTGATATGATGATAAAACGTAGAAGTTTGTTTTGCTTATTCTTCTTCTTCTCCCCCCCTCCCACAAGGCCGACCGACAATCACTCCGAGGCCCGCGAATTTCGACTTCATAGACTTGTGCGCAAACAAACAACTGCAAGCTGAAGGAAAATCCCGGCACGGCTGTCACTCCTGGCACAGAAAGAGGCCACCCGACGGTCGCGGCCCGTCACGATCAAAAAAACTGTAACGGGTTTGGACGAGGAAAGACAACGACGGAAAGAGCACAGACCCTGATCAAGGCGAGGCGAGGCGAGGCGAGGCGAGACACCCGCTTGGGCACGCGGCCTGGGCTCGCCGGGGCGCACCAGCGACCATGGAGACCGCGGCCGGGCACGCGAGAGACTTTGGGTTCGCGGCGCTGCCGGAGGGCCTCCTGGGCCTCGCGGCGCGACTCGAGGAACTCGGCGGGTCCCAGGACAGCGCTGCTCGCGTGGCGCCCTTGGAAATCTATGTCCGCGTGCGCGGGACGCATGCCACAACAGCGGCGCAAATAAAGGCGGGCGGCGGCCAAGGCGCGGCGAGGGCGAGCACGCGGGGCATGGAGCAATTGCGGAAATCGGAAAGGCTCCTCGACGATCTTGCGCGGAGGGGCGATGTCGATGTCGACGTGCTCCGTCTCGCTGCAGCCCGTGGCGCCCAAGATGGCGAGCATGAGAGAGCGCATGTTTGGGTCGAAGGCGGTCGCGACGTGGTTCTTCGGCAACCTGACTCGCGCAAGCTGCAGAAATTCCGATGCAGTGCCGGTTTTTCACGACTTGCGAGCGACACGGATGTCAGTCAACCGCTTGCCGAGAACATTGTCAACGCATGGCTGCTCAAGGGCTTCAACACGACCGTCTTTAGCTGGGGCAAGTCCGGCGCAGGCAAGACACACACCTTGCTGGGGTCCAGATCGCTTCGTGAGCCCTTGATGATGCCAGACGCCCCCCTGCCCGACTCAAGTGCACGGGACTCGGTGCTATGGCAGTCACTCAAGCTCATTTTTGCAAATGTCGGGCTTGATCGCGACAACGCAACTTCAGTTAGTCTTTCGTGCTGGGAAATATCAGCTCAAGGCAAGATCGTTGATCTCTTGGCGTCGCATGCTCAGGATCCTTTGCGTTCGCGCAAGGACGATTTTGTGGGCGTCTCATGTCGGAACCTAGGCGAAGCGTCTCAAGTTTTGGAGGCCGCACGGTGTTCGAGCCAAAATTGGACAGAGAGATCGCACGATCGCCATGACACGCTGAAAGCTTTGCGGAATAGGTCTCATGCTTTTGTTCGCGTGGCCATCGCACAGCACGATTCGAAAACACTTTCGGTGGGCCATTTTGTAGATTTGGCAGGCCATTCACGACCCAAACCCAAAAGTCAGGAAGGTCAGCGCCGTCATGCTCAGCTCAATCGACATTTGCTTGGGTGCGAACGTCTACTCAGCGAGCTTTCCCACCTCGAGATATTACGTGCAAGCTCAGGAAATCTCAGCGCGGCGCGGGACTCGCCGCTCACTCGTACGCTTGCCCGTCTCCTCGCCACAAACAGCAAATGCTTTTGTCTGGCAACACTGACAGATTCCTTGGATGACTACAAGGCCAATGTGGCCACAATGCGTGTGGCCACGTGTGCCAGCCTTGTCAACTCTGCGTGCATGCGGGAAAGCGGAGACTCGAATGCGCTGTTTCCGATACGATTTGTTCCATTCGCCGAGGTCGCGACCCGTGTCGGAGCAGAAGCTACCGGCCCCGGCGATGATCCCTTGTCACGCGCGCGGGAGCAAGTAGCGACAAAAAATTCTGCCGCAAGACATGAAGATGGTGACATCGGGAGAGAAAAAGACAGCGATCATGCAAACGTACACGACGAAACAGATGAAGACACTGCCACCTCCGGGCCCGGGGATCTGGAGTTTGAAGACCATGATCCTCGAGACGATAGGGGGACGGGCCGCGTTGGGGAGGCACTTCGGGAGCTGGCACTGGAGAAGAAATCCTCAACTCCAACTCGAATGCGCCAGGCTGTCCTTGAAAACCTGCACCACGCCGCGAACGTAGCAAAAGCATACCATGAGGACCATCTTGAAGTCACGCTTGTCGACTTGATGACAAACGAGGAGCAAGCCGAGGCAAGGCAACTGCAAGAGGAAATTGAGGCCATCGAAGCGGAACAGGCCCGCATGACAAGGAAAAAGCTTGCGGAAAAGCAGCAGATCGAGCGCGAAAATGCGCAGCTACGTGCATGGGCGCGCGACATGCGCGAGAAGTCGCGTGTTGGCTCAATCATGGGGCTCTTCGAAGATGACCTCGAATGGGCACGACAAAGCTTGTCACGTGTCGAGGCCGCACGAGAACGCACCGACCCCGTTTTGCTCGAGTCCGAGCGTGGGGCTGTTGTCGTCAATGTAGCCCGAGATTTTGCGCGTTCGCTAAAGTCCGAAATCCGAGGCTTGGACCAAGCTCTCGAGCCATTGCGCAGGCGCGTGCCGCAATTCGACTCGAGACAACGCTTCATGGACAGTTTGCGTAAGCAGGAGAAACAGCTCGATGAGCGCATGCGCGAGATTGAGAACGAACTGAACACACGTCGCGAACGTAAGAATGATCTCGAGTCTGGAGTCAGAGATGCGGAGGCGGAGCGAGCTGCTCTTTCTGCGATGCGAGATGAGCTCGAGGCCTCGCGCGTCAGGCAGTCAGATGAAACCATTGCCATACGGAAATTTCTTTCGCGCATTGCGAATGAAGACGAGAGGCGCGCTGTGCTGCAAAGGCTTGATACGCGCCAGCAAGATCCGCAGGCGTATCCGTATGGAACGGGAATCTCTCGCGGGGTACAGGTTCTCTTGCGCCGGCTCGATGGGCTGGTAAGCCGGCAAGCAGCCTTTATGGCACCGCATCAAGCTTCGTTGCGCACAGCATTGGAGAAGATGGGCACGCAATTGCTCTTGGTTGAGAATCGTGAGTCGAAGCTCCTGGAGGCAATGGAAGATATGATTGATGAGGAAAATCAGCCGCACTAGGCGAGCACGGAGGGAGGAAGGAAGAGAATGTCATGCAATGAGATGATGTGAGATGAAATGAAATCGTTGATTTGAAAACAAAAGAAATTCCTTTTGGCTCGCCCCGGGCCCCCTTTTCTTCGCTTCTGTCTTCATTGATCTACTATGCAAGAAAGGAAAAGAAGAACGAGAGACGAGAAAAAAGTGTCAGGGCTTTTGCGCCAACCCCCCACCCCCCCTATTTTGCTGCTGAAGTGATTGAGTTTCGCAATGCTTCGAGACGCGGCTTGCGTTGCCGAGAGTGCTTGACACGTAGGTGATACCCCTTTCACCCACGTTTGACACATACTTGCGTGCAACATCTGGTACTTTTCCCTTCTTTTTTTGGGGGGGGGGGAGGGTGTGTGTGGTAAAATTGATGATCGTGCTGGTGTGAGACGCGACGTCAATTTTCGGACTCCGCCAAGACTGTTTCTGTTTCACGGAAACGCTCCTCGATGACCTTGATAAAGTCGTCGATACCTTCGGTGGCGCGCGACACAGCGTCCGCCGAGGACGATGTCGCGGGACTGCGGCTTTGCGAGGCACTGGATCGCGCATGCGAAGCAGTCCCACGTGCTCCAGACCTGCCAGAACCCGACGCTGAAGAAAGTACCCTCGGTGCAGAGATCGGCCCATTCGAGGTCGATCCGCGTGCAGCTGAGGCAGTGTGATTCAAGGTTGCATGACGCGTACCTCTCGCTTCTCGCGAGGTGACAGAATGACCCAATTCTGACTCGAGGGACTCCACCGTGGTGGCAGCAGAAGGCTCGGACATGAGTCTGTGATGCTGAGGCACGGCCGAAAGAGACTGCGACGACGCGCTCGCAATAGAGGAAGCACCATTTGACGATGAGTCTTCAACTTGCTGCCGCACGCGTGAGTCGATCTCGGAGATGCGCCGGTCCATGGTCTGCAGGGCCGTGTTGATGCGCTTTTCCATGGCGTCGAAACGCTCTGGAATGTGCGCCACGCTTTCAAAGGCCATTGCAATCTTATTCATTTGCGTCACGAGCATGCTCAGGTCAGGTTGTCCTGCTTGCGTCGACATGGCGGCAGCCATTTGGTCTTGCTTGGGCTCACTTTGCTGTGGAGCGTGCGCTTGGCTGTGCTGGTGCAGCTGGTCTTGCTCGTGATTCGGCTCGGGTATCGGCGTGCGTGCTGATTGCACAGCGACGGATGCGGGCGCGGCGTCCACGGCGCGAGGAAAACCAGCAGGTCGACCACTTTGCTGGGAGCTGGGCGTTGAAATTTGTGACGAGGCCGCCCCGTTAGCACTCGTCCCGGAAGGGAGTTTTAATTTGCGCGCAATGTTGCCGCCCCCAGAGCGATCCTTGGCCGGAGAGAAAGAGCGACCGGAGCGCGAACCGGCGGCCAGAGTGGCGCCAAGCTGATGAGGGCTTGCGGAGCCTTGGCTCGAGGCAGCGCGGCCGCGAGTTCCGAAGGCAGCCGACATCGGTGCTACCTTGGTGGCAGATACAGGACTGCTTTGTCCGGACTTGGGGCGCGCCATCATCGCCGCAGCCGCCGCGACACTGCCGCCGCGCTTTGATCCCGCTGAAAGGCTGCCTACGCTGTTGGTGCGGTGCATGCTTGAAGGCGAGGATCCCCGACTGCCGTGGTGGATGCGCGGCGAGGTATGCGGCTTGTTGAGTTGGGCCGCGAGGGCTTCCTTGCGTTTTGGGCGGTCCAAAAGCTGGGGCGGTGAGCTCACCCAACACTCCAGACCACGCGCAGCGTTGTTCACGTTCAAATAAGGTGGGTTCCCAGCATGAGGATGATCCCCCAACGCATCGCCGTCTCCGGTCGCGGACGACGAGCCCTGGCTACTTGCATGTGTTTGCAAATGATGCTGGAACTGATGCGTGTGTGGGTGCAGATGGCCCCGCATGTCAGCTTTGACCCGTATGGGTGCCTGGCGAAAGACGGCAGGCGCAGAAGCAGCCGATGTGATGGACACTGGGGACACTGGACCAGAGCTGGAGGTAGGACTCTTGAGTTCTTCTGGGCCGTTTCCATTTGCGGGCGTGGTGCCGTTGCTACTACCGTCCCCTCCGGTTTGCAGCGTGAGCGTCCGTTTCGAGCGCCACGAGCCCCCGCTCGTGGCCTCTTTGGCGCCATTGCTTGAAGATATTTGTCCTGGTGTGAGCGCAGCATGCGCTTGCGCCGTATGGGATGAAAAAAATGGCGCGTGCGATGAGGCCGCCGCGCCGGGGTGCGGATGGGGTTGCGAATGAACATGATGGTGATGGTTGGCAACTTGATGTTGCTGTTGTTGTTGTTGTTGTTGTTGATGATGATGATGATGATGATGATGCTGTAAAGCAGTAGTATGGGGCGTCCGCCCTACGCCGTTGCTGCTCCCGTTCTTGGAAGGTTCATGCGCTGCATCAGATCGATGATACGCGCCAGTGTGATTGGCTTCAGCCATGCCGTTTTGTTGTTGCCTGCGTGTTGCTCGCGCTTCGCCCGAGGACCGCACTGCTGTTTTGCGCGTTGGCTTTGCAATGATGGGCACGGCACGGCGTTGACGAAGGGATCGCCCCACGGCATCTGCTGGTACAGAACCTAAGGAGGAAGCAAAATCGGCGTCTTCCTCGATCTCAACCTCTCCCTCATCGTCATCATCCCTGCTTCGAATGGCCTTGACGAGAGGCCTATGATCAGCCTCGTCAAGCCGATCGTTACGAAGGCCGCCTCGGTCCACGCCATTGGCCGTGGCGGAGGAGGAAGAGGACTTGGCACTGCCATTGACGTTGGCATTGATACTTGCTGCAGCAGGCGAGGAGGTCTCACTCGAAGCACTGGGAGGGGTTCGTGAATTACCCGCTGCCTTTTGCAAACGTACGAGCTCATCGGCTTTGCGACGACAGAGCTTGACCACGTCGCAAACAAAAATGATTTTCCGCTCCGCAAAACCCGAGGAGAGGAACTGCTCCAGCGTGAGTGAAGGCCGGTAACTGAATTCATTGCGCACGACGCGAAAGACTCCCTCCAAAAAGGGTCGATCCTGGATAGGATACAGCTGGTAACCCCTCTCGGAAAGGTACCTTGCTAAGTGGAGCGAGTCGTCGAGAAGAACCTTGTGCAGCAGAGGGAGAAAGCCCGTGGGCTCGCCTCGGGCAACAGCCTCGAGGTCAACGTCTTCGTCCTTGACACAAGTACCACGCAGCTCCGAGCGTAGCTTTTCCAGGTTGTTCCGAAGGTCGCCCGTCATGGCCGCAGCGTGTGCCATCTTCCTTCGTTGGCGCTCTCGGCCGAGATCTCGGGGTCCGCAACGGCGCCGACGTTGCGACGGGGTGCTTGCGTGCTTGCTTGCGTGCGTGCGTGCGTGCGTGCGTGCGTGCGTGCGTGCGTGCGCTGCTGTAACGAACGAACGCGGCCTCTTTTCCTTCTCGCCGCAGCCTTCTCCCTCGCGCGCGACCGCGAGCCACGCGGAGCGCGGAGCAGCGGAGCAGCGCAGCGCAGCGCGACGGGGCGCCACGCGGAGCAGCGCGACGCGGGCGGGAGGCGGGCGAGCCGGGGTCGCGCGGTTGGGCGCGAGCCCTGCCCGCCGGCGTCGGCGCCGCGCGAGCCCGGCGCGGCCCGGGCCGGCGCCGCGCGTCCGCAGGGCGCCGCGGCGCTCTCGCGGGGGTGCCGCCTGACGCCGCCGGCGCGCCGCCCAGCAGGCGGCGCAGGCGCTCCGCGCGCCGCTCGCACGCGGGCGTCGCGTCGCCTCGCGCGGGCTCTCGGGTCGGGTCTGCGCGGCGCGGCGCGGGCGCCGGGCCTCCGCGGCGGCGCGCACTTGCGGGGCGCCGCGCGCAAGTGGGCTATCGCCCGCCGCAAGTCGGGTATAGCCCCGCCGCAAGTCGGGCTCTGCGCGGNCGGGCGCCGGGCCTCCGCGGCGGCGCGCACTTGCGGGGCGCCGCGCGCAAGTGGGCTATCGCCCGCCGCAAGTCGGGTATAGCCCCGCCGCAAGTCGGGCTCTGCGCGGGGCGCGCCCCTGGCCCGTCCGTCCCGCAACGACGCGGGGATCGCTCGCGAGGCGCGCCGCGGGATGCACTGAGAATGGCCGTCGGGGAAGATCGAGGTCTGAGCCTGGGCCTGGCAGCGGGCAGGCTTGTGGAGAGCGGCGATGAGCAAGTCGAGATGCACGGCCGTCGGATCCGTGTTGACTTTTTGGGGGGGTGGGTTGTGTCGCTTTGGAAATCGGAGGACGTTTGACTTGGCGCATGACGACTGAAGCTTGTAGGACTGTAGAATCCCAAAGACCTGACGTCATTGGTGTGAAAAAAAGCTCAATCAAGACCAGGCTCAAGACCAAGAGTCATGGAAAGAGATGGAAACACGGTCGCAGACGCAACAACTTGTGTTTTGTCATGAGAGAACCCGACTGCGGCTGCTTTTTACAGGTTTGCACCTGCTGATGATTAGCTTTCGCGTGAGGAAAGTAATTTTTTATGAAAAATAGGACAAAATTCCAAGCCAAGCAGGCAGGCCAGTTCTTTGCAGAGATACAGAAAGAAGAAGTGGCAATCAGGAAAAGGAGAAGACTTGAAAAGTTGTTTTCTGAGATAGGTTTCCGTGACGTCGTAGGAACGGTGGAGTAAAAAAAATGCGTGAAATGCAATGGCCGGCTCATTTGATCACTTGGAGGCATCCAGCAGCTTGGAGGCAGCAGCGGAAATTTCGGGATCCGACTTGCAGTAGGCGAAGCGAAGGACATTGTCCGAAAGCTCGCGATTGCCCGGCGAATAAAACCCAGAGATCGGGATGCCCGTAATACCAAGCTTCTTGGTGAGCCACTCGTTGACGCGAACGTCACGCGCAACGCCAACCGCTGACTCCACAGGGACCTCGTCAAGCAAGCTCGAGGTGTCGGCGAGCACAAAGTAGCCACCCTGGGGAATAATAGGCTTCATACCCGCCGCGGATAGAGCAGAGCAAAGCGCGTCACGCTTTGCTTGCAGCGTGGCAGCCAGGGACTCGTAGTACCCGACCTCTTCGGCAGTTTCAAAGGCGCGAGCGACACCGACCTGAAGTGGCGTTGGTGCGCAAAAGGCAATAATACTTTGAGTTTCGTGCAGCGGGGCAACGAGATGCGCAGGGCCGATGCAGTAACCAACGCGCCAGCCCGTGCAGGAAAAGGTTTTCCCGGCTGAAAAGAGTGAGATGGTCCGGTCCCACATGCCGTCAATCAAGGCAAATCTTTCGTGCGGAAGGCCGTCAAAGGTCATGAACTCGTAGACTTCGTCCGAGAGCACGACGAGTTGCGGGTGTTTCCGAACGATCGTAGCAATCTCCTCGAGCTCTTGGCGAGTAAAGACCTTGCCCGTCGGGTTGTGAGGCGTGTTCAGCACGAGCACCTTGGTCTTGCTCGTGATGGCCTTGTCGAGCTCATCCACGTCGAGCTTAAAGTCGCCCGCGGATGTGGCGCCCGGCGTCTGACGCAGAGGCACGCCCTGGGTTTGGACGCCGAGAAGGTCGGCCGCCTTCTTGTAGGCGTCAAAGTAGGGCTCTACGCAGAGCACCGTGTCGCCCTCGTCACAAAAGCTGACGAGAATATTGTAGATTCCCTCTTGCGCGCCGCTGCACACCGCAATCTCGGACATGGCGTCGAGGTTTCTGTTAAACAAGGGATCGTAAATGGACTTTAAGGTTTCAACCAGGACCGGGTTGCCAGCGGGCCGCGTATACTGGTTGTGGTTGTCCGTGATGGCGTCTGCCGCGCACTTTTTCACAAAGTCTGGCGTCGGGAAGCTTGGGAACTGTGCGTGCGAATGTACGTGCGCGTGTCCGTGCGCGCGGACGTGCGTGCGTTACGAAGTCGTCAGTCTCTCCTGCCGCGGCTACGGCGCACGTCCTCGCCAGCTCGACATCGAGGTCCATGACGTCGTCAAAGAAGGGTTCGGTCAAGTCAACTCACGCCCTGGCCCAGATTCACGCTGCCGTACTCGGCCGCCATGGCCGTCGCCGCCGCGAAGATGTTGCCGGTGCCGCCATTCAGGCGCGACTCGAGCCGTCGCGCGAGGGTCGCCATGCCGCGCATCCTGGGTGTCTCGCTGCCCGTTGCCCGGCTCATACGCGTGTGGCAATCCTTTCGTGTTTGGATCTCTCACCACTGCTCTGATGATGACTCCCCCTCCTTTCTCATCAGCCTGGGCTTGTGCATGCAATCCACAAAAATGGCCGAGAAAAGACCCATCGTTCCTCGATTCGGCGCTCGATGTCGCGCGTCTTGGAGTAAAGGAGTCTCACGGTGCGTGGGTGAGCAACAAAAGCCACCAAAAGCTAGCCTTGCCTTGCCTTGCCTTGCCTTGCCTGCTGCAGCTGCAGACAGACGCCAAAGAGTTGTATCGTTATAACCTGGGAGTACACGGACGTCCAGACGAATCTGCTCAGCGCCGCTTGAGATCAATCTTGATCGGTGCCTATGATCAACCAACTCGCTGTGCACCTTTGATGTGTTGAATTTGAAAAGATCGTTTTCATCCGCCGGAGAATCCGCTTTCGAGGGGGTGCGCATCGACTCTACTACTATTACGACCTCCGCTCCCTACACATTCGCTTCTTCGACTGGAGTCGGCATCAGGTGGTTAGTTGCTCGAACAAAAACCAAGTAAGGCTGCCGTACAACACCGTCATGGATTTGGCGGACATGGAGCGCGCGGCTGGCTTTCGCGCAGAGCCTCCACTGCTCACTTCCGTACAGAGCCTCCAATGCTCCAAAGCTGCCATTGTCGTTTCATAAAGTAAGTGGCGCACACAAAGACGATGACTACCCTGTCGAGATGGTGTTGTCATTATAGAAGCCAGGCTGTTCCGTTGCCCCGACCTACGTTGCTCCGCCCCACTATCGCTGACGTCGCCGCCGCTGTTCAATCGCGGCTAGAGCTAGCCCGCTTCAGGCTTGTTGATCCGTTGAGCGAATGTCTGCACTGAAAACGCTTCGGCTGGTTCAATTGGCCCACCATCATGTCGTGAATGGAAGAAAAAGAGGAAACGTTGCTGTCATTATTTGGGCAGTGTTTGTCAGTCAGTCAGGCGCGACCGGAACGTTTCATATCATCTTGCTGGTCGCGCCTTTTTTGTTGTCCCGCCGGCATTTGATTGCGAACAACGTCTTTCTTGCCCAACGTCCTCACGCAAACGCGCAACGAAGCTCACTAGGTTGAAAGCTTGGTTGCATTCGGCTTAGAGAGCGGCATCACCGAGACCGTCTGCACTTGCGTGAGCGGAAGGGACAATTGCTCTGCGACGCATCTTTTCGTGCTGCGCCGTATTGTCAGCTGCCATGGCTTCGACGAGATGGAGAGCGAGACTTGCCGTTGCTGCTTTGAGCTTACACTGCGCAAATGCCGCGTCTTTCTCGTGCAATGGTGACTCCTCATGCGATCCCAGCGCCATCCCCTCATCGACAACTCGAATCGTTGGCAATGGCTTGAGCGAGTTTCCAGATCTCTCGGGCTTGACGGACTTGCGTCATGTGTAAGTGTGACCCTGACGATTCTGACCACACATATAATTCCGGTCAAGTCGAGCGTTCAGGCCGCTGACAGGTGCTATTCTCTGACAGTAATTTGTACTCTGGTGGCATCCCGTCAGTTCCCGACGTGCTCACCACGCTCACGGCCCTGACTTTCCTGTAAGTACCCCTCGTATAAGGAATGCTCTGTTGGGCAAAGGACTTTGGTTTATCGACTTACATGATTGTTGTGCGTGCAGGAACTTAAATGACAATCAGCTCACCGCTCTTCCTGAGGGATTCTCTGCGCTGACAAACGTAGGCTGGTTGTAAGTCCACCAAGGCCCGAGGTGACGACGGTGACGAGAAGGACGAGAAGGACGAGAATGACGCTGATCCGATGGAGAATGCTGTAGGGGACTTGCTTCAAATCAGCTCACAGGCTTTTCAGAGAATTTGTCTGAGCTCTCACATCTAAGTTATCTGTATGTTGCCGCATTTCCATCAGATTTCTGTCCTTTACTGACGCAAACATGAGATAATTGATTAGAAATCTCAATGGAAACAAGCTCACGGAGTATCCCAATATGACGCACCCGGAATTGTCCAAATTGTGAGTTTTCAGGCCGGGGGCAGTCACATTTATATTTCTGCAACTAATTTCTGAAGTGCGTTTTTAGCACTGATTTATTACTCGT